>CAUYRT010096819.1:0-14978 GCA_963574885.1 Lepilemur ruficaudatus
GCCTCCCAGAGTGCTAGGATTACAGGCGTGAGCCACCGCGCCCGGCCGAACATGAGTTTTCTTCTAGCTTCAAACTGCAATCACAGAGCCCCCAGATTGGTGGTTAAGAGCTTATACTGTATAGGGTTAATTCCAATTTAAAGGAATCTGGCCTTATTCATATGACCCCAGTCTCTCCTGGGGAAAAGTGTCATGCCATCTTCCAAGAGTCTGTAGTCTTTGTCACGTAATACGGCCTCATCTTCTGGCCTGACAAATATGTTAGGAACTCCTGGGTCCCTGAAGCTTATTTACAGTTAGGCCAGTCCATTGGTTTCTTCCTCTCCTTTCATGGAGCCCTTTTATCTGCAAAGCTGCCTTTTCATCCGAATTTAGAGACCAGGCAGGTCTGGACTTTAAGTAGAGACCTGAAACAATAACTTGGCTGTAGCTTAAATTTTGAGTGCCAAGGAGAGTTGGAGTAAACACTAATATAAAAAGGTTCAGAGCCAGGATATATTTATAATTGTATATGCACCACAACATAGAATTTATTATAATGGAATTTATTATAATTTGACCAATGGTGTCACAGAGCAGATAGGACCACACAAACTCTGTGATTTGTATGCACTATGAGTTGCACTAAATAGTTGGTCATCTATCCCAGAGTTGCTGTATTTGATTACAGATGTAAGATAGTGATAAATCAGGATCAGTTTATCACAACTGGGAAAAAAGCCTAAGTGAAATTCCTGAAGATAGTAGAAGGTTCCAAATAAAAGTCTTTAGCATGAAGATAGTCCAGGATACCTAGCACAGTCACTAAAGAGGCAGAAACACTTTGGGTCTGTTTCATTTCACTTGAAGAAATTAGGAAAACAAATAACTTTGAACTTTGTCTCTTAGAAATGGGCATAGCGTATTAGAACATCAGTCTAGAGGCTAGCTTTCTGTTTTAAAAGCACTAGCCTTCTTATGTAAAGAAACAATTGATCTGCAGAAACATCTAGATGACCCTCTGGAATAATATTCTTAAACAGTCATGGCTTTCAGTGCAACTTAATTTGGGAGACTTTAGAAAGATCTTCCTGCCAAATATGACTCCTATTCTAGCCTGTCAATTGTCTTGGAAATTCAACATTTTGACTTTATAAATTTGACAGATAAGTATGGTTATAAATGTCAGGATCCTCAGGAAAGGCTACTCAGCATTCATATTATTAATATCTCATAGTAAATTATCAGGCAGCTGATAAGGGGAGAAGGCTAGAACCAAAGTTATTCGCAACACCCAAGGGAAACAGCCTGCAATCACAGGCCCTTGAGTACCAGAGGAAAATGCTTCCATTTCCCCAGGGCTGAATACATTTGACAAACTGTAAACATACTCAACAATAACTTAAAGATTGTAATAAACATTATGTTGGGGTCGTGAAAAAGTTTATTTTCTTCCTTAAACATTTTCTTCTTTTCTGAGTTCTTTAAGAAAAAATAAGTTACATTAAAAGTTTCTTAATCAGCTAGCATCCTCTAGATACTAATGAATTTTGTTTATAAATTATGCCTATAAGGTTATCTTAGACATCCAGGATTGATTCATGAAAGGAGCACTGCAGGCTGTCAGTAAGCCAGAGGAAAATAGGGATTATGCATTTGACTACATCAGGAAAACCTCATGTATACTTTTTAATGAGAAATGCAGCTTTAATGCCTAAATTCAAATTCTGCTACCTGAAAAGAAAACATGAAACTATATACACAGTAGATTACCAAATGAATTTTTAAGGCAACAGGTTTTTAAGATATTTGTAGGAAGAATATAATCAAATTGTAGGCTATTTGTAATCCAATGATGTTGTTCTTTTTATACATTCATCTGTGAAACCATAACTTCCTAAAGACTGTGGATCAAGCTTTTTGAACAGTTACAGCAACACAATTTACTCAATATATACGCTCTTCATTTGATCATAAATGCATTGAATACCTCCTCTGTTAATCAGGTTAGGAAATGCTGTGCTGCAGTAACATATTAACACCGAAATTTCTGTGGCCAACCACAATAGAATTTTTCACTTAGACTCAAATCTAGTACAGTTTAGGGGGAGCTCTGATTCCCATAGTCAATTAGGGACTCAGGATTGTAGAAATTCTACCAACTGGAACATAACAGCATTGTAGATCATCACAGAAGGGGAAGAGGAAAGAAAGGGTATTCCCATCTGTTCCAAAATATGTCAAACTGGAAGTGGTACACATTACTTTCATAGATTATTGGCCAGGACTAATCATGTGCCCCAAGTCCAATGGCAAAGGATGCTGGGTAATATAAAAATTTCATGGAATATTTGGTGAGTCCTATCAACTTTGTTCAAATATTTATACCAGGCACTTTGGGAATACAAAAATGAATCAGACTCTGAACCAATCAAAATATGGAGATAAAATGTGTATGTAAATAATCAAAATCCAAATTAGAAAATAATAAAAATTAGGAAAAATCCATAGATACGTGAAATGGCAGATCAGAGATATAAAGATTGCTGCCATCTGCAGAAATCAAGAAAAACTTCATGAAAAAAAGTCTTTGAGCTAGGCTTTGAATGATGTAGGATATGTACATGAAAGGTTGATTAATAGAGATGATTCTGGTTCAAGGGAACAGCAAGGGTATGGGAGAGAGAAATTATAGGACACTGATAGAGAAGAGTTAAGCACATTTGTCCAGAGCACAAGGTAAGCAAAATGGGAAATAAAAAGAGAAAAATTTGTTGAGTTCAAATGTGAAGGACCTAGAATGCTAAATTAGGGTGTTTAGATTTTTTTGTGGAAAAGAGTTTTAATATATAACAAATGTTTGCGGGGAAAGATAGTGGCAATTAAAATGGATCGGAGAAAAAGAAAACTAATGGTAAGGAGGACAGCTAGCAGGCCACAGAAGTTATTTTTGATGAAAGGCATTGGGAAAGAGGAAATAATAATCAAAAGGGAGGACAAATATTAGAAATATCTCTATCAACAGAACTTGGTACCTAATTAAATGCAGGATGAGTAAAACTTGACCCAAAGGTCTAGAATTTAGGAGACTGGGAGTCCATAAATGTCATTAACATAAATTAAAAAACAGGAAGAGAAGCCAGTTGCAGACAAACAATAAGTTTATGTTCGGCCATGCAGAATTTAAGGCAGATGAGATGCTTAGGTGAAGGTAGGTAGCTAGCTACTAGAAGTGTGAAAAGGAGGTCAAGGTCAAAGCTAGTAATTCAGATTTAGGAGTCACCTGGGTAGAGAGAATAAACGAGGTCATAGGATTGGATGAGTACGCCAAGGAAGACAGTATAGATAGAGCTGAGAACCAGGCCAAGAGCATATTCTTAAGAAATAAATATTTAAGAAAGAGTCCAAAGAAGAACAAAGAAAAAGCCTCCAGAGAGATAGGAGGAGGGCACAGCCAAGAAAGGAGTTTCAACGTGGGGATGTTTGACAATGTTTAATGCCACAAAGAGCCTGATTAGCATTATGACTGATCAAAACTATTGAATGGCCACGTTAGGTGGGTGGGGAGATGGCACTTGCTTGAAGAAATAAAGGGAATAAGAGAAAGTGTGGCTTTGGGGAAAAGAAGCGGAAAGTATATAGGCTAAAGTGGGGAATACAATGAAGAGGGGAAAACTGTAGATTCAAGAAAGAGAGGAAGTAATTGATGAAGCCAGTGGATAAGAATGGAATCAGCACCTGGTTTTCCTCCTGACATACACATCACCCAAAAAGAAGGAACTACTGGCTCACTCACATTTTCCTTGCCAACACCCTAAACCATTTCATCTGGACCCACCAGAACTCTGCTTTCTGTATGTTCCTGCCTTTCCTGGATTCTAATCCTGACTGCTTCCCAATATCCTTGAAACTCTCCTTGCAGCAGATGCTTGATACTTACCCCGATAACGACTCTGGCTTCCCTCTTGGTCCACAGCTTACACTGACCCTTTGAATGCTGCCATCTCCCATAAAAACTACGAAAACACCCTACGCTATCTAGTCTCGCTATAGGACACCACACCTGGTACAGGCCTTTGAGGGCAAGGATTAAATTTAGGATGCAGAAAATTTAATTCTTTTCCAGAGATAGAAAAAAAAAAAACAGAACACAAGGGAGATGAAGATTGAGAAAAAGTTTTGGTTGGAAATGAGGAAGGTTCATGTCAGATGGTTTGTAACTTTTCAGTGAAGTATAAGGCAGAGTCATCTGTAAATCATGAAGCCAGGCAAGGGCAGGGTTTCAGGAGAAGAGGAAAGGTTATGTGAAAATCTAATATTTATAATTTGTATTACTTTTTCCAATTGACTTCAATTATAATTTTACAGTCTATTCTTACTCAGATCTGCTAGACTCTAATTCTTCAAATGGAAAATTCCTGTATTATCAAGGAGGCTTCTGATTGCTCTTTATCAATGGCATTCTAATGTGCTTTCCATGGAAGAAAATAATAATGAAGTGAAAAATCAACTTGAACTTTCATACATAAAGCATTTTAAGATATTCTATTTCTGAAAATTCTCAGTGACTCCAGTGAAGTTTAATGTTTAAATGGCTACAGCAGTTATGCCACAATTTCTAGATCTTAGTGCAAATCATTAACCAAAACAAACCAACTAACAAACAAAGAAAACCATGTGAGATTGACTTTCCAGATGGACCAGTATTAGGTTGGTCAGGGATTCTGAAGTCAGGCAGGATTTGAAAACTTGTTGCGCCACTTCTAGAAAGTAGTACAGCAGAAGAGAATTTTGGTATCAGGTTTCCTGGGTTCAGATTGTGATTATCCAGCCTACTCAATATGGGCAAATAACTTCCACAAAGCCTCAGTTTCTGATAATATTAATATTTATAATAATATTACAGCATATTAAAGAGCAGAAACCTCATAGGACTGTTGTGAAGGTCACATAAGATGAGCCATACATTTAGGGTTAAGAACATGAGCTCCACAATCAGACTGCTTGGGTTTGGATAACAGCTCTGCCAAAAGTCTAGCTGTGAGACCTTAGATAAACTACTTTCTATGCCTCATTTTTCTCATCTGCAAGATCAGAATAATGGTATGTTCTTCATAGGACTGTTATGAAGATCAAGTAAAATGATCATGTAAAGCACTTAACACAGTATCTGACACATAGTGTTTAATAAATACTATCATTATTATGTAAAGTATTCAGCACAATGCCAGACACATAGTTAGCACTCTCGATTAACAGTTCTAAGTTATTTTAAAGGTACAGTTTTTAGTGTCTCGTCAAGGCGATTTTGATCCAGTATTAAATACTGCATCAAAGCCAGCATTCCAACTACCATTAATGGAAGGAATTTTTACATAGCTGCATCAAGTTGGGCTTCTGAGAACTAAATTCTCTTAGAAATAAATGCGTTTAACACTGCACCTGAGCAGAACACATATAAAGCGCAAACGGCTGCGAGACTTAAAGTAGCTACTCTGACATGAGCAGAAAAGTGAAGTAATTGCAAGCTAAAGAAACACCATAAAATTCAATGGATGTATAGCCAGAGGAAATGATGCCCCAGCTTGGCTACAAAATGCTAAGAAACAGCAGTGCTGGGCAGACCCGCTGGGCCCGCTGCCAGGAGCACTATTGTGAAAGAGCATTATGAAGACTGATGTATGTTGACTGAGAGTTACTTCGGTCCTGTAAAAATGAACTTCTTCCTATATGTTGTTTATCTTTGAGTTCTCAGATGTCTTTTTTCTCACTAATTTGCGTGCATATTTTATAGAGGTGACTGGCATATAGTAGACACTTAATATAAAATGACTGGATAAATAAACGAAGTGTGAGGAGTTCCATGAGAAGAAGACACATTGGAGATTAAGCAGGATCATGTCAGAATCCTCAGCCCACCTTCTTCAAGGACACTGCACCTTATTTATGAGTGTTGGAATATCAGACCAGGTACCTCCAGGTCCTGCAACATCCTGGGCCTTTTGGCTCATGTTTTCCTTCAGGAGATGAGGTGGCTTAGATTTCAGCTCCCTATCCCTGCTTTTCCTGGTTTCTACCATAGATATGGCTTCACTTCTGGTGATTTGGCCTTGCCTAGTTTCACTTCAACCTCCTTTCACCTTGCAAGTGTTCTCCCCTACTTCCCAGACAAACCTGAGTCCCTGGGTCTCTGCTCCTTGGCTTTCTGCTCTCTATATCCATCATCCATGGGATGAAGGCTCTTGTGCAGTGGTGGCACCTGCAGGCTCTGACATAAACCTTTTGGATTGTCAGCCCATGCCATGTCTGCCCATTAACCCCCCAAAATCACAGAGGAAAACAACCACCAGCCCAAGGCCATGCAGGAGGGAGGTCATAGCATTCTTCATTATTTTAAAGACTGAGGTCTATTATCTTCTTCTCTTGATTCTCCTATGATTTCCCCCTCAGTCTTCTAAAGAAATTTGGAAGAAACAAAAGACTCCGTCTAACTGCATAGCCTGACTCTAGCTTTAGTTAAAATCTTTGGCATGCACTTCCAAATCACTTTGACCCAGATGACTTGAAGTTTGGGCTTCCTCATAAACCACCTCTCCAGGAGGGTTATAGATAAAAACTCTAGTGATAATAAATGTAGTCTTCTGCTTGACTACTATGGGGAATCCTCCACCGCTAAATTAGGGCAGATTTGGAAGGATGTTCAAGGGTGGTGGCTGGGTCTGGGAGCTTCAGTGGCAACAGTAGAGTCATAGCTTAGTCTTGGCCTAGATTGCTCATTCCATTTAGTGCACTCAGTTTGGACTGGAAGAAAGCCACCTAGATAATGAGTTTCAGAAAGTTCTGAACAGTCAGTACATTTGGGCTGCCTAAGAGGAGATAATTGTGATTCTGTCCAGATCACTGTGCCTACTGATTGAAGCTGATTCAATTCCCCTTAAATACCGGCTCAGGTGTTTGCATAATTATTCTCAGACTTAGTGGCCTCCTTAGGGACTATCTTAAACTGATACACATAGGCTGGCCTGACCACTGCTTTCTCTTTCTTTTTCTCTTTGTATTTGGGCAATCAGTCACTGTGCCATTTATAATCCCCAGGTGGAGAGGGGGAGTGGGAAAAAAATCAGTTTTGGCCAATTTTCGGGGCCCCTACCAAGGTATGAGTCTCATCATGGAGCCATCCAGCACCTGCATCTGTCACCCTCCAGTTCTCCTAACAGGTTCTACCAGCATAAGCAGCCTCAAGAACTATAAACTTGGGCTGATAAACAGGGACCACATCTATTTCCCAAATGTTCCTCCCAATGTTGTCATATTAAAAATATCACAGAGCTCCATGCTCATTGCATTCTATGTGAATGACACCCCCAGGAGTCAAGCACTTACAGAAGCCTTCATTGCCTCACTGACATTGAAACCATTGGTAGCCAACCTTGAGAAACAGCTGCTTATGATAAATATTCAGTTTCACCAAAAGACTGTCACCCTGAGTGTAATACATATCCCACTTTTTTATTGTAGGTCTCAGAATTTGTAGTCAGCTTCTGAGCTGGAATTTTGCTCTCTTAGCAAGGCCTGTGGGTTTCCTGGACTCTGTCCAGAAGCCAGCCACCAAGCAAAGCCTTCCTGAGATATGTTGGAAGTATCAAGACTTCTACTGCACTTATAGTACCATAGGCACTATCATCCTTATGCTAGGAGCCCCAGTTCTGATGGGATATTTCCATCCCACCCAGAATAGAGATCCAGGTACCCTGAGGCTTCATTCCAATCTGTCTGTGACAGTGCCTCAAAACATCTTTTGATACATGTTGGATTGGAGTACAGTCATATCCTGGATGATTGTCTCACAGCTTCAGGGACGTGACCTGCTCTGCTATATAATCTTGAACTGCTGCTAGCAATACAGCAATACTAGGCTCTTTGTTAAGCTGAATCTTTCCAAATGTCAGAACAGAAAGGTCAATTCTCTGCAATAATCTCCCTTCAAGACATTCTATAATATGTGTGACTGGGACAGGCCACCAACAGTCCAACGGTCTCTAACACTTTTGGGACTTGTGTAGTATTATGGGATAGACAGGGGATATATATGTAGTTTCTGCCATGTTTCTCCATCCTGACTTCCAAGCCTAAGGAGAGCAAGCAAATCATCATAAGAGACTCAAAAGGCATTTCAAAACCACAAAGATGTTCTACCGTGCATTTATTCTAGCACACCCAGACTTTAGGGTCAAGTATGTGTCCTGTACACACTGTGAAAGAATGTTTCTCAAAGGATAGTCTGGAGACCAGCTATATCAGAGTCATGTGAAGTTCTTGCTTAGCATGTTTATTTCTAGGCCCCATTCCAGATCTACTGAATCAGACCTACTGGAAATGGGCTCAGGAACATGCAATTTAAATGAACACTTAAAGTTATTTTTGTATGCACTAGAATTTGAAAACTATAGCTGTGGCAGCATCTTTCCTAACTCAGCCCTGACAGCATTTTTACAAATCTATTCTGAAAATTCACCACTCCCCATCCCCTACCCCACCTAACCATCCAGTTGAAGTTATACGATTTTGGGGAGAAAGTTCTTGACCATTAAAGCAGCAAAAAACCACAAAGCAGTATTTGGAAGAAGGCCATGTTTCCGATAATGATAAAAACAGGCTATTGCAACTGATAACAACATCTAATCACCCAAAGAGTAAGCCAAAGTTTCATTCATTGATTCTAGTTCCCCTGGTGTCAAGATCACAGCAGGCTGGGTCAAGTAGGGTCAACAGAGAGTAGCTAGCCATGGACAAGGTATAGACAGCTAGAGCAGAGAGAACTGTTTGTAACTAGGAATCCAGAAAGACTGGCAGAGCTGGGAGCATTTAATAACAGCAGGAAGCTAGAAGAGATGTGATTGGAAATTTAGAGCAAAGCATAGTGTTAGAAGAGCTGTGACAGAGGGATGAGGGGACACTGGGGACAGTTAGGGCAGGAAGAGGGCAATGACAACCCCCAGTAGAAGAATTCAAGGAATAGGCTAACCTGGTAAGGGAAGGCAATGTTGACACACACATCCAAACAATACGAGACAGGCAATCATGTGACATTAGTCAATGCAGAGGAGCTTGTCATTTATGTAGTACTGTATTATAGCTTTTAACCCAGTCAGCTCTAATGTCTCATGAAGTGAGAGAGGCTTCTGGTAGCTAACATGCCTGTAAGTATATGGCATGATTTACAACTGCCTTCTATTCAAAGTGACCACAATATTAAGCTATGCCAGAAACCAAATCCAAACTTATATGGAAGAATTTATAATCTCGTGTCACAGAAAGTTTCCTGGGCAGTGCTTGCTTCAGGCTTGCTGGATTGAGATATTCATTGGGGATCAGGATTTATCTTGCTCTCTCAGACAGACATTCTCCCTGTAGCGGGTGAAATGACAATTGGCAGATCACAACATCCTTTCCATGAACTAAGCCCAGCCAGAAGTAATAGAACCGTCTTCACCAATAGCTCTGAGAAGAGTGTCCCAGGGAGGACTTCCGTCAGCCCAACCTGGGGTATATGTGTGTTCATTTAGGGTAGGGGTCGTTATAGTGTGAGGTTGGGTGACCAACTCATCCAAGTTTGCCTGGGTTTTAAAACTTCTAGTTTTAAAACTGAAAGTCCTGTGTCCCAGGGAACCCCCTCAGTTCCAAGAAAACCAGGAAGGTTGGTTGTGCTAAATGGAGCCAGCCTTACTTTTTCTATATGGAATGAGTTCTCCATGGAAAAGAGCATTACTGTTAGGAGATGAGGAGGTAAGAGGGGCTGAAGGAGGGGGATCTATCTGATGGCTGTGTAGAAGTATGGCGAAAGTCCCTCATCCTGTCCTCTTCTCTGTGGCCGCACTGGGGCAGATGGTCTTTTGGACTAGGCTGCGCCTATGTGACTGGCCCAGGCTACCACCTCATGGAGTTTCAGCCCTCATCTTGCTCAACCAAGGCCTGAGATTTCTCTCTCAGGATCACTGGCACCCTCTCCAGGCCCTTAACTGTTCCTAGTTCATGGCTTTGATCTGACTCTCCCCTCTGTGACCTGGCAGCTTGCTCTGTGGCTTTCATCCCCATGCTCACCTGGGTTCCCGCTCTGTGTCTCTTTCCCTCATAGCTGTTCTGATCTGCCTGCTCTTCTGATGCCATCGCTGCATCATGCTTGGATTTGGCCTGATGCTCTTTCACCAGGGTCTTTGCAGCCAACTGCAGCTAAGGTTTGCCAACGCCTCCCTCCTCCCGCAGTTCACCACTGCCCCCACCTGTTCCCAGGTGGAAATCACATGGCTGTCCATCAAAATCTGTGCTGAATTTTGAGATGGGGCTTAATCCTTACAGTTACAGGTATTATTAATAGCTCCCTCCCACTCCCTCACAATTCTGCAATGCAGGTATTTTTATTACCATTTCACAAATGAGGACACTAAGGTTTAGAAGAATGAAATAAACTTGCCCAAATTCTCAAAACCAATCAAATCTGAAGTTAAAACTCAAACTCTTGAGCTCTTTCTACTGTACCATGATGACTCTATCAGGTAATATGACGATGGTAACTAGCTATAGTAGTAAGGTCACAAAAGAGAACTTCTGAAGACTATTATTTTTAAAGTTCTGCTCAGTATGTGTGTGTGTGTGTGTGTGTGTGTGTATCCTTGGATTACTGGCACTCAATAATGTCAAACACATGTGGTGTTCTTCAAAATTTTAAAACTAATTTCTACTTCTACACCTTAAACAGTGGAGAAGTTATTTCAAAACGTATTTTTAAAGTATGTCCCAATAACTAGTGGGATACTTTTTAGGCCTACAATTCTAAATTTATTCACACTCACAATTCTTAGGCTATATGGTGGAGAATAGGCAAATTGGCTTTGAAGACAAGCAGGAAAAGGATAGCTTTGGGCTTTGTGTACCATCTGTGATAGTAACCCTTGGATATTTGCCTTAGATTTCACAGCTTCAAAGTGGCACTACATTTAATTAGAAACATCAAATATCTGTTGATTCCAATTCTCTACTAAAGTTGTGTCTGGAAAACACAAAAGCAATGAAATTAGAGAACCCTGCCTTCTGGGCATTTACAGATACATAGGAAGAAAAACAAAATCTAACAAAATGGTTAAACAAAACAATGTGTCCAAAAAAAAGAGGAAAATGGACTCTATCCCCCCACCCTTTAGCCCATTTTCTCTCCAGAAGATAGCTCTAGATTTAGAGAAACTGTCAATTCAAAAGGATAACATTTCTTAGACACGTGACAACACAAATTTTAAAACTAGGCATTTAAATGTGTGCGTGTGTGAACTTGAGAATGGAACTGGAATAAGAAAGTCAAGTCAGATGATCTTATTAAACACCTAGATTGAAGAGATCTTTCTTCTGTGGCAGAAACCCCTCTGAATGTTGCATAAGCATAGCTCCAGTTATCCTTACTGACAGATTCTAAGGTCACATAAAATCTCTAGCTTCTGGGATGTTAAATGTCAGTACATTTGCTGGTAAACTAACAAATCTGTGGATTAATTTTATTAAAGTAGATATAACCCTAGAGATGCCTCGTTTCACTCCCAAACAGTGGTAGGTATATTTAACACAATCTCCTCAAAAATACATTAAGTTTTCAAAGATCCTCTTGAAATAAAGACTATTAATTTCCCCCTCATTATCCATTTCCCTTTCTTCTATAGTAATAAAACATCCAATTTTAAAATGGACATAGAGCTGCCTTAAATTAACATTAAATTTTCCCACCTCTCTTGCAGCAATCTATGGACTTGTGACTAAGTTCTGGCTGATGGGACATGATTATTATATAAAACTTCCTCCTTCCCATTCTTTCTCTTTGTTGGCTGAAATGCAGATGTGATGACTGGAGCTGGAGCAACCATTTTAGATCATGAGGTGACCTTGCTAATAGAGGCCACACATAGCAGAGCAATAAGATGAAAAAAGCCTGGGTTCCTGACATCTTACTAATCCTAGACTATACCACCCAATGTGATATAAAAGATAAATAAACTTCTATCTTTATAAAGCCATGATTATTTCTGGTTTTCTATCACTGAAGGCACATCTATGCCTAATATTAATCTAAATTTTAAAGGAAAAAATTAAAAACAATCATCTAGAACTGTACAATTGAATATGATAGCCACTATCCGTAAGTGTCTATAGTATTTCAAATGTGGCTGGACTGAATTTAGATGTGCTGCAAGTATAAAATATATACTGGATTTTGAAGGCAGTATAAAAAAAGAATATAAAATAGCTCATGAATAATTTTTATATTGATTACTTGTTGAAATGATATTTTTATTGTTGGATTAAAATATATTATTAAAATTAACTTTACCTTCCTAAAAAACTTTGTTGTGGCTAATAAAACATTTAAAATTTCATATATGTCCACATTTTATTTCTATTGAACAACACTGCTCTATAATATGAACTTCTAATATGGAGATAAGTCAGTAGCTATTTTTTTTCTTTATTGAAGTATAATTTACATATCATGCTTTTACTCCATTTTAAGTGTACAATTAAATGATTATTAGTAAATTTACCAAGTTGTCTTTACTGAAGATCAGAAAAGACAAAAAAGGTAGAGACTGTATTTAGGTCAAGCATGGGGTGAGTGTACTACCAGTAGGGGGTTACTAATTGAGAATGGAAGATTTTTAACATATTTTTCAAAGAAAGAGCATCTCAGATGATTTCAAATGTGATTACATTTTAAAACAAAAAGTGAATTAAATGAATGCACAAGATCTCTGAAGCACAATAATTTTAAAACTCTGATAACTGCTACAAAGCCCACTATCATAAGTAAAATTCTTCTGTGTATATATAAATACATTCATACAAATGCAAATACATATGAGACATTCACATTACATTTTATTAGCTTTTATTGCATTAACTAATGTTTTCAAGGGTATGAATGCGTTCTTTAATTTTGATGTCGTGAATCTGGTTTAAGAAGCTCATCTAAAGTTAATTACAATCTACTGCTCTGCTTGGTAGAGTTCATCTTATATTTGTGCAATTAAATGCTACTTCTCAGGTGTTGGATTTGCAGGTTGGCTCACGTAATGGTCATTCTGGCACAGTGAGCAAAATGGGGCTGGCCAGAACTACCATTTGTCTCAGAGCTCTCTGTATTTAATAACAATGCTGCATCTCTCTCCCAAGACCTTTTGTCAAGTGCACAAGTACACAATTAGCCATGGTTTCTAAAGCAGATGTTTCCATGTAGGCTGGCTCTAATTTCTACAGATACTGCCATCTTTGTGTATCTGTGACTAAGAGGTAGGTGTATAGAAACAGTATTACAAATTTTACTTTCTCAAAATGGAAAAGGAGTTATTTATTCTGACTAATTGAATATTCTGGTTTTTTGAGTGTCAATATGCATTTTAAATTTCAACATTTGGATTATACCAAAATATACTTAACCTAGAGTCAGGCTTTAGAAAGCAAATAATAACCCCTTTCGTTCCCTCCAAGCTTGAAACCAACTGAGAATAAGACACAAGGCAGATAAATAGAGACGAAAATGTCAGCTTTATGACTGAAAAAGCCATTGGGAAAATGACTAAATCTGTAGAGAAAATGGCTCACTAACACTCTCTATTCCCACTAGAACTTGCAACAGCCCACAGGATGGAAAGTTTGGGACTGTGCAAGAGAGTCACTTAAGCAAAACTGCTGCTCCCACTACTAGGCTGAGTCACAGCTAGATGAAAACAGGAGCAAATTCCCAGTGTTTCTAGTCCTACAGTAGATTAATTTCACCAAATCAAGAAATGTGGGCCAATGGGGTCTCCCCTTTACCCTGCTAACGTATTTTATCATAAAATGCTACAGACGGAAAAGGAATGAGGATAAATCTCTAGAGTCAATGAAGCCCTAGTTTGGGGGTTTGGGGGGTAGTACTTACCTACACATTGTTATGTAAGGGTTGCTACAGTGGATGTGTGTTGTTTTAGCCTTCCTAGCATTCAATATTTCTGGTAAGAACACCTCAATTTTCTTTCATGGTATCTACCCTCTTCCTCTAACAGTATATGGGATATATAGGATTCAGGTGGGCCTGACACCTCCCCACCTCCCAGCTCAGGCCAATCAGAGAATTCCTTTGGGCATGTGACCTATATTCCACCAATCAGCCTGATCCTAGAACTTGTGTTGAAACTATTGGGAAAAGGCTACCCTCTTTACATTCTCTTTACATTAGGGTCTATAAATTGGCAGAATGTAAACCTGGAACTACCTGGAGAAGCTCCTCTCCAAAAATGAGGCCAATGAAAATAGCTCAGAATGACAAAGACATTTTGAGTCCTAATATTTTGTTTGAATGAATCCTGGATATATATCTTTGCCTAAAGCCACTCCTGATCCTGGACATTGACCTGCTGTTTATGAAAGTCAATGAATTTTTTTTAATTTCTTAAATTTTTTGAATTGAGTTTTCTTCACTTAACATCAAAAAATTCCATATTAGTAAACACTCTGATACACACAAAAACATCTCTTCCAGAAATTTGTCACATAGCCTAAAATTGTGCCATAAGAAAAATCTTCTCCTAGAAGTACAATAGTCAATTAGAACATCTTACTATCAAGTCATTTACCAGCTTTGGGGGGAAAGAACAGTGAGAGAATGAACATTTTTATCAAGAATTTTTCTAAGGAAAATTCAAGGATAAAAATTTAATTTATTCCCCATGGAATCAGCTTCTGGTTAGAGCTTGATAATTAGCCAGGGTATCTCAAACAGGACTGATTACTAAAAGCATCTGGGGAACTTTTTTTTTTTTTTTTTTTTTTGAGACAGAGTGTCACTTTGTTGCCCGGGCTAGAGTGCCGTGGCATTAGCCTAGCTCACAGCAACCTCAAACTCCTGGGCTGAAGGGATCCTTCTGCCTCAGCCTCCCAAGTAGCTGGGACTACAGGCATGCGCCACCATGCCCTATATTTTG
>CAUYRT010096821.1:0-219310 GCA_963574885.1 Lepilemur ruficaudatus
TTAGTTGGCCAATTAATTTCCTTCTATTTATAGTAGAGACGGGGTCTCACTCTTGCTCAGGCTGGTTTCGAACTCCTGACCTTGAGCGATCCTCCTGCCTCGGCCTCCCAGAGTGCTAGGATTACAGGCGTGAGCCACCGCGCCCGGCCACATATTGGATTTTTGAAAGTTCATTTCTTAAGAGAGAGGTCTGCCAGTAAAAATAATAGTAACGCATAAAAAACAATGTGGGAAACTCACTGCACTTGCTATGTTGATGCTAAAAATGTTTATTGAGCATCTACTAAGCCACCAGTGCTAGGCCCTCCACCTGTGTTATTTCTTTAAGTTCTCACCACAAATGTGCAAAGTAGGTGCTAGTGGTCTTATGTGACACAGGAAGAGACTGAAGTTCAAAGAGGTGAAGTGACTCACCAGAGGTAACACTCAGATTTGCCTGAACCAAAGCCGGCCCAACCCCTAATCCACACTGTCTTGGCTATTGTGGGGAACTCGGGACCTCGGTCCTGCCGAGGGCTGGCCTGCCGGGTGGTCTTGTGCAGGTCCCGTGCACGCAGTGCCCTTCACAGTGTCCACCTGTAACCAAGGGGGTGATGTCCCATAGTCCCTAAAGGTTCCTGTGGACCTAGGGAACTCCACCGGTCAGTGGCCAGAGGCCCAGAAGCCAGCTCACAGGGAGCTGGGAGCCTGATGTCACCACTTTCTTCCTGAACTAGCCACAGTGCCAGCCACCAGCACCCCTGGGTAGCACCCACCCTCTGTCTTCCCCACAGAGGCCTGGCAGAAGGGGTCACTTTCCTGCTCTGCGAAAGCATCACCATCAGGTGTGGACACTGCCAGGTGGTGGCAGGGTGTCTCTTACTGGCATATCTGTCTATCTGTCATCCAGAGGCGTGCCCGTCACTTACACAAACTCACCCCCAGGACGTCGGGGCAGGCGTCGTTTTTAAAAAATTGAAAGGAGGCCATTATCATCATTAGGCCCACCTGAGAGAGCCTTCCCGATGATGGAAGAGGCTTCAGCTCTCTGGCCTCCTCCGTGGCGGGTCATTAGTTAAAAGGGGAGGAGGCGTGTGGGGGGGTGAGGGGGTCCTGGGGCGGCAAGCTAGGTCCGGATCGCAGGGCTCCCTTTGGAGAAAGGAGCTGGAGACAAATGATTCGAGTCTGAATTCCATATACACCGGAGATTGCTTATCGATCCGCATCAGAAGACGCGGGCTGGCCCCGGGGACCGGCCGAGTATTTTCCCAGGGAGTTAATAACGTGGCAGCTGAGCTGTCTTGTCCAATTCACTGAAGCCGGGTCTCTAATCAGGACCGAGTTTCTTGTTTTGAGAAATCTTGCCACTTAGGCGTGCTGCCTCCCTTCCACTCTGCTGGGCCCCTGTCAGTGATTGAAATGACAGCCCATGGATGGGGAGGCTAATCAAATTGTTTATTATCGACCGAAATCAATATGTATAGATTGTAGAAACATCACTGTCACACTGCCAAAAAGTCATACTAATAATTCCCTGCCTGCAGATGTAATCCAGCCGCGATTGCTCCGACTTGAATTACATCTGAATTTCGGGGACTGAAGAGAATTACAATGGGGAGGGGGACGGGTGGATGGGACCCTGCACTGGGAAGCATGTTTATACAAGTCGCTAGGCCTGCGTTAGGGACTAATGATGAAATGTCACTTTGGCCTGCTTAAATATGAGTCCTTAGCTGGGAAGAGAGACGGAAACCCGCACGAGGGAAGCAGGAGGAAAGGTCCAAAGGCAGCGCTCTCTGGGGACAAGGGCTGTGCTCTGCAGGGCGGGGCGGGGGGGCAGGGTGTCAGGACGCTCCATGCCCTGGACTGTCTCCGGAGCGTGCTGGGGAGACAGCTGTGGAGGCAGCCCTGGCTGCAGAAACCCCCTCCTCCTTTGCGCTGGGATTCAGTAACGGCCTGTGGCTGTGTTCCTCGCAGGGGGCAGTTGGGTGGGAGGAAGAGGAGAATCCAAGGGACCAGCCAAGGTAATGACTAACATTAACTGAGCACCTTGAATGGGTGGGCTCTCTAGGTCTAGGCCTTTAATTTTATTTATCTTTGGAGACAGGGTCTCCCTCTGTCATCCATGCTAGAGTTCAGTGATTCGATCACAGCTCATTGTAACCTCAGACTCCTGGGCTCAAGTGATCCTCCCACCTTGGCCTCCAAAAGTGCTGGGGTTACAGGCATGAGCCACTGTACCCGACCAATGCAAGCCTTATTGTAGATTAGAAAAAGGAGCCCCTCCAGGTGGATAAGGAAAGGCACTCTCTCTGGGGAGGTACAAGTTTGCAGGTGCAGGGCTCGGCCGAGCGAGCTTTGAGGGGCTGCAGCCTCCTCACCTGAAGCAGTGAGCGGCACACACGAGCGACTGCGCACAGGAGCTTGTCTGCACCCCCCAGCAGGCTTGTGGTTGTTTAATTCTCATAATAGTCCCATGAAGCTGATGCTATCACTATCCTTCATTTCCAGATGGGGAAACTGAGGCACCATGAAGTTAGGTAATTTGTCCAAGGTTATGGCTACTGAGTGGCAGAGCTGGGATTTGAACTCCTCTATTTGCTGCCAAACCCTGGTCCCTTAGCCGGGGTGCTCTGGGTCAGGGCCGGCGGCGGTGGGTGTGCTCAGGAGGTGGTGTGGGGGGTCCACCACAGTCAGCTGCACCCCCTGACTGCGCGCTCCCTCCTCTCCTGCCTTCCTCGGCCTGCCTCCACCCAGGGCAGGTGCTGAGACTCCTGCCAGGCGTGTAGCTGTGGCTTCAGGCCAGTTTCCAAAAGTCCCATTTTCCCCTCTGTAAAATGGGAAGAATCGTCCCAAAGGCTGCCTCCCTGGGCTGTCGGGAGAGTCGAAGGAGATGAGATGAAAGGCTGTCCTTTGCAAGCCGGAGACCGCGGGACAGAAGGAGGCTGTTACCAGCGAGCGTCCTGGGACCCTGACTTCTGCCCTGCGAGGGCAGGTGAGTTCCCTCCCTTGGAGGTGGGAAGAGGGTCAGCTCCAGGGGTCTCCTCGCCCACAGCTGCATCAGCCACCTGCAGGCCCCACTGCCTTGCTGACACACTGAAGTTCGAGGTGCTCCCCCGAGCTGCTGGAGCCCACACCTGTGTGCGGAGGGCTGTCATAACTCTCCAGTCACCCTGTCGGAGTGTGCCACCTGTCTCCTGCTGGGACCCACCCCACCACTGGCACATGTGGCATGTCCCTTGTGATCCCGGTGCCCACTCTGAGCAGGGCTGTGAGATGTTACCCCCAGACAGCCCCGCAGGCTGGTCCATTCCTGTCCACGCCCCCTTCCTTGGTTCTGGACATGGTGTCACATTCCATCTGTGCCCCTGGGAGCAGCCTCTAGCGGAACACACTCTGATTGGTGGGTGGGGGTGTCGAGAGTCTGTTTAGTGACAGCCCAGCCACTGGGCACCCATCTCCCCGTGACCTGCGGGGACAACATCCTACGCCACCCCTGCCTTGGCTGTGAGGCTGGGGGCTGCAGCAGACAGGCCCCGAACCCAGCCCAAAGCTCACTGGCACATTCTATGCGTGGGCCAGGCGGTGCCACGTAACAGCTAACGCGAGCTGTCACCTGCGCGGTGGAGTTTGCACTCAGCGACAGCAGAAACATGCGCAGATTTTCAGGGACACTTTTTGTTCCCCGACAAACCTCAGTCATGACACAGCCTCTTCGAGCCTTAAGCAGCGACCTGCTTCTGGCTTCCCCAAGCCTGACCCGGACAGCTGCATTTGCTGAGACCTGACTATGTAGAATCGTGTGCTTTTTACTAAAACGTGGAAATCCTCCTCCTGCTGCCTGACGCTGTGCCCTGCGTGGCCCGCGGGGGCGGGAGGGCCGCTGCAAACCGCAGGAAGCCCGAGTGCCCTTTGGCTTCCCCAGCCTTTCGGGTTCGAGTGGGTTCTCAACTTGGCAAGCACATGTCTCCTGTCCCTAGAGGGAAAAAATACAAACCCACCAGCAAAAATACATTATGCTGGGCATTATATTTCTGTGACGGAAATAACTCATTTTCATGACACACTATAATAATAGCAAATTATGGTACACAATGAATCTGTTCTCATTAAAGTCTGTATGGAGAAAAGCAAAGAATACAAAATGTATACAATTGTTTAAAGGAAAAATGCCATGTAATATAAAAGATACCCTAATCGCTATTTCTAATTACAAAGAAGAGAAAATCACTAAAAAATTTTTTACAGCATCTAATTACCAGAAAGAAAAAAAAAAAGCCAGAACCACAAAATAACTCTCTATAAAATTAATAATGAAGGAGGGCTGAAGATGACTGTAGTTTCTCAAAATTGCTCTTTTTCCAATATAAAAGCGTACAGGGAGCCGTTGGCAGAGCCGCGTGTGACACTGGCTCCCAAAGGGTCCTTTGAGTGAGGCTCCGTGTGTCAGGGGTCCTGCTAGGTGTCTGCACGTGCGTGACCTCATCTCATCTCAGCCAACCTTGCCTGGTAGGCCTCCTCATCCTCCTTTACTCTGGAGGAAACTGAGGCCCGGAGAGATTCAGTAACTTACACGTCTATGGTAACATACGTGGTAATCAGCCCCAGCCATGCAGTGAATGCCTACAGCCCCACCTCGTCATCAGTGGCAGCATCCCTTTTCCTAGCTGGGACAATGCATTCTATGCTCACGCAACAGCAGTCACTCAGCCATGAAGCCTTGGCGTCAGGACTTGAATCTTTCAAAGTCTAGAACTTTGGTCCTACAGATGTGGCCACCAGAGAACTCCCTCTGAACCGCGTGATGATGCGGAAATGCCACCCGATCTTCCGTGAGCAGGCCTCTCCATGTGACACCATTAGCTGAAGGAAGATACCTGAAATGTCCCCTTTTGTCTTCAGTAACCAACCCCCCTGCCAGTGGCAGGACAGGCAGTGGATCAGAAGCGACAGGCTGGGAGCAGGCAGCCGGGGAGGAGGCCACCACCGTCATGTGGACACAGATGGTCAGGTGCATACAAGATGAAGGCTCAGGAAGAGGGTGTGGGTGTGGAGGGCTGTGGGTGGTCTTGGGGTGCACTCAACAGTCAGGACACCCACTATTTGGTGACACATTGGAGGTTGGGGTTGTCCCTGGAATTCCTGCTTGGGCACTGGAGCAGTGGTGGGACCAGTGGCTGCGCTGTGGCATCTGGAGGAGGGTGAGCTGTGATCTGGACGTGCCGAGTTGGAGGGTCAGTTCTCTGCGGTGTCCCCTCCTTGAGGTCAAAAGGGCAGCTCACACTTGTGCCCAGGTGGACTCTGGAATCACTGCTCTTCCCCCCACCTTGAACCTGCCCTGTCCTCTGGCCACTGTCTCAGTAAATGGCCACACAAATCTGCCCAGATACTCTGTTCAAAACTCAAAGAGTCGTCCTGACAGTTATTTCTTGTCTTCACACCTGGCATCTAATCCATTAGCAAATCCTATCAGCTGTGCCTTCACCAGGCATCAGGGTGCAGCCACCCCCACCTCCACTGCACCCTCCTGGTCTGTGCTGTGGCCATGGCACACCTGGCTGTAACAACAGCCATCTCGGCCTTCCAGAGTCTTTTCTGTGTGTAACAAGTGGAAGGATGTTTTTATAACATGAATCAGGTTACATCATGACACCATTTAAAACCCTTCCCTGGGGTTTTGTCACCCGGTTTTATGGATTAAACTGTGTCTCCTCCCCAAAAGATATGTTGAAGTCCTACCCCCAGTGGCTCAGATTATGACCTTATTTGGAAGTAGGGTCACTGCAGAGGTAATAGTTAAGATGAGATCATGCAGGAGTAGGATGGGGCCTTCATCCAATGCAGTGGGTAGCTTTGGAAGACACAGACACTTGAGGAGAACACCAGTGGTGACAAAGGCAGAGACAGGAGTGACGTGGCTACAAGCCAAGGACTGCTGGCCACAGGGAAGAGGCTGGGAAGGCGTCTGTCTGCCTGGGGGTGGGGAACCTGCGGCCTTCTGGTCTCAAGATTGTTCTTTTTTAAACACCAAAGGAGGCGAGAAAAGCTTCATCTTTCTCTGCTTTTAATAAATCCTTTTAATAAAAGGATTTGTTCTGTAAAATTTAGATTCAGTCAAAAGGCTACAGTCGAGGATCCCGAGGACCACATGAGGCCCAAGGCTGCAGTTTCCCCACCCCTGTCTAGTCTCCAGAAGGGTGACAGAATACATTTCTGGAACTTTGTCACAGCAGCCCTAGGAGATGACTCCTAGGACTTCTTATGAATGGGTCTGTGCCCACCCATTGGGGTGAGACTGGTGCCCTTCCAACCCCTCCCTCCTTTCCAGACACACACAAAGGCTGCTCCCACCTGGGCTGGCTGCCCCAGCCCCCTGTGGCACCCGCACTCCCTTCCCTCCTCCTCCTCGTCTCTGCCCTGGTGTCAGCCCCAGTCGGGGCCTCGGCCTGCCGCCCTGTCTGGAGCTGCTAAAACAGCTCACGGTCCTGCCAGCCTTTTGATTAACTTTTGAATCTTTTTCCATAGCAACGATCATTTTCATAGCCATTATCACTGCTTGAAATTATATTTTTAAAGCATTGCTGGGAATGTGTCATTCGCACTACAATGTAAGCTCCTGAAGACTGTGGTCGTCGCCTGTCCAGACCTGGCACATGGGGCGGTGACCCCACAAATATCCGTGTGTTGTCCCATTGAATCCTCACCACTCTCTGGGCTGATAACAATAAAAACTAACAGTTATGCTGGTTTTATTCCACTTCAGGTGGTGTTCGAGGTGCTTTGCAAGCGGTCAGTTCATGCAATCCTCGAAACCACCCTATCAACGCCCCGTTTTACAGATACGAGAGCTGAAACACAGAGAAGTCAAGGTCGCACAGCCAGTAGTGAGTGGCAGCGTCAGAGCGTGGGCAGAGCTGGCCGGGCTAGAGACATGTGCCCTTCACCACTGACTCTGGGAGCACAGGGACTCGGCTCACAATGTCACAGCAGCACTACGCCACTGTGACCCCGGCACTACCCCTCCCTCCAGCCCCAAAATGAAACACAACACACACAGCATTTTTCCTCCCTTTCTTCATTCCCATCTGCCTGTGTCCTGCCGGGATCTCCCTAGAAAGGGTCTCACAAGGGGCTGGAATGTCCCAAAGGCGTGCTCACGGCAGAGGTGAGCCTCAGGGAGCAGAGTCTACGGGCCGCCATCCTGGCGTGGCTTTGTGGCCACACTGTGGCATGGTAAGTCTTGGACCATTCCCTTCAGTCCTCTATCCCTGTCCCCTCCCCTACCCTTTCTCTCCATCTCCTGCGGACTCAGAATCCTGGACTGGTGGAACTGGAGTCACCCCAACCGAGGGACGATGCATTTATAGCCAATGTGTGTGTTTAGTGGAGTTGAGTATGGTTATTCATCTCATTTTTGCTGAGGAACTGCTATGAAGTTGATGATTATCATATGATGAAACAAGGCTATCCAGTGGCTCAATTTGTTTGACCCGTAATACAGCCGCCCCACTTGGCACTGGCTTCCTGTGTCTTCCCTTTTGGACTGTAAACTCCCTGTGAGCAGGGGCAGGGGCTCTCACATCCAAATCTCCCACTGAATCCCATGTTAAGAGCAAAACGCACTTCCCCTCTGGTTAGGCATTCATTGTTTACAGCCTGAAAGCTGGCTCCTCTGGCAAAACCCTCTCCCTGGTCTCAAAGACCTTGGGGTCTGTTCGAGGCCCACTCTCTCACCCCTGCCACTGCTCCCGCCAGACCTCCCCACCCCGTGCGGTGACCTGGCCTCCCCTCACTGACCTGCGTGTTTCTGCAAGACGATACTGTCCCTTGCTCAACTGCTTGGTGACAAAATATTGTTTTACAGTGATAAGCATCTCGTAAGACAATATTTGGAAAGTTATTATCTCAATGTCTCTGGTTGAGGACGTGGAATGCTATCACTCAAAACCAGATCTGCTCTGTTTGCAGCCAGCGACCGGGGCGGCTGGGGACAAGATAGCGGAGGTATCGGGGGGCTTGATCTTCCAGTGATTTGCCATGGATCGGTGCCCACACGGCTGGTAAGGTCCCTTCAGAACCCAGGAGGAGGCAGCACGACACATGGCAACGGGGGGTGCAGGGACCCACGGAGCAGAGAACTTGAGTGGGGAGTTGGGTCACAAGAGCCCCGGTGATGAACGAATTCTTCCGAAAGCTGTTGACGCTTGCACGGCCTGCCACGGGCCCGGGGAAGACGGTCCTTACAGTGGCTAGGGCCGTGTTTCCCTTGCCCACACTCAGAAAGTCCTCTGGGCTCAGACTCCAGAGAAGGTCCAGCCACGGAGGTCTGAGAACGTGCCTTGTCATCTCACCTCCAGGCAAGAGTGGGACACCGTCACTCGTCACCTGCCTCTGGGTGCCCAAGGACAGCCGGCCCCGTCTAAATCGCACAACTCAGTCTCTAGCCCAGGGCTTGTCAGGGCGGCACTACTGACACCTGGCGTGGATCATTCTTCACAGGGTGGGTGGGAAGGATGGGGCTGTCCTGTGCCTTGTAGGACATTAAAGCAGCGTCCCTGGACTCCACTCATTAGAGGCCCGAGCACCTTCCCTCCTCCCCCAATTGTGACAAACAAATGCTTCCAGACATTGCCAAATGTCCCTTGGGGGTGGGGGGAGGTGGGAAAAGCCATCCCCAACAGAGAGCAGTTGCCGTAGAGTGACTATGTGTCTTCACGCTCACCTCCGTCTCCACAGTGCAGCACGCCCGGCGGGGAGCTTGGAGAAGGACTCTTTCCCCTGAGAACAGCACACTGAGGGTCAGAGGGGTCACGTGAGCTTTGCCAGGCCAGGAGGTGTCAGCGGAGGAGCCGAGTGCAGAAGCTGAGCGCAGGCCTGGGTGTTGCTGGTTTGCCTCCAACTGCCCTGCAAGTAAGGGGTTTCTGCCGTAGTTGGAATGTCTGTCCTGCCGAAACTCATGTTGAGATTTAACTGTCATTGTGGCAGTACTGAGAAGTGGGACCTGTAAGAGATCCATTGCCACCCTCGTGAATGGACAGGTGTCATGTTGTCATCGTGGGAGTGGGTTTGCCCTCTTGCTGGCGCTCATGCGCTCTCTCTGTCTCTCTGTCTCTCTCCCCCTCCACCTCTGGCCGTGGGATGATGCAGACGCCCCTCGCCAGATGCCGGAGCCTCAATCTCAGACTTCCCGGACTCCAGAATTGTGAGGAATCAGTTTCTGCTCCTTACAAATTCCCCAGTCTGTGGCATTTCTGCCATAGCAGCACCACACAGACCCAGACAGGCCCCCACTGCCTGGCCACCCATCTCCTGCTCACCTGCTCTCATGCCCCCTTCTCACAGGGGCCGCCCAAAACCGCCACCCCAGCTGCGAGGGCCACCACCAACTCACAGCGGGAAATGAGGGAGATGCTGGCTCAGGCCCCTTTCTGGGGGCTTCCTTCTGGCTGTCAGCTGAGGAGGTTTCCCACCCTGATTCCTCCAGAGCCTTAACCTTTGCCCTCCCTCTTCTCTCAAGGACGGATCTAAGTCCTAGAGGAGGGAGAAGGCCACAAGGCGCCTGGAATTCCAGGGCACCACGTGGTCAGTAAAGACATGGAACAGAAAATAAAATAGCTGTTGTCTACTCCTAGAAGTATTAGTTATAAGAATGTCCCCATAACTTGACTTGCCAGGTCCCCAGCTGAGGGCATAAATGTGGTCACCTCCTTGGCTGTCACCCATGTCCTATTGACAATTGCTTCCCTCTGATGAGGCAGGATCCAGCCCCTGCAAAGCCCCACTCCCCCAGGCGTTTCTGGGGGTCGGCAGAGGGTGTCTCTTAAATGAATGAGCCTGTGTGCCCACCTGGCTCCACACTCCGTATGCTGCTGGCACTGCAGACCCCTGGCTATGTCACCAAACAGCACCCAGGGCCCATGGAGAAGACATGAGCTGTCTGCAGGGAAGCGGAGGTTGAATATTTGTCTCACTTGGAGTATTAATGAGTATTCCAAGGAGTGGTTTTCAAACTGGCTTCAGAGAAACCCTCAGACTTCCTGGACCTGCCTTGGTTGTTACCACTGGGCCCTGAGTATGGGGAGGGGGGATGGGCTCCGAGCCTCCAGTGCAGCCGGAGCTCTGCTCTGATGCACCATACAGACTGGGCCACCACAGAACGTTTCCTTCGAAGACGGGACTCTGCTCTTTCCAGAAAGCTTGCAAGGCACTGTCCTAAATGATAATGGCTAACTAGTCTATCGTATAAGCCAAACATTTAAACTAAAAGAAACACGGTAAGATATAAGAAATTATAAAAATTATAAGGAAAACCTCAGAGGCCATGGAAGTAAACTGAGGCTAGTGGATGAGAAGGGCACAGCGGGCTCCTGGGATGCCGGTACCGTTGGTTTCTGTGAGCTGGGGAGAGCTCACGCAGTTGTGCTTACTTTATGATAAAGTCACTGGGTTACACCAGGGATTGGTGTCTTCGTCAGTTCAGGCTGCTACAACAGCACACCACAGACTGGTGGATTAAACAGCTACCATTATTTCTCACAGTTCTGGAGGCTGGAATTTAAGATCAAAGTGCCAGCAGATTTGGCGCTTGGTAAGGGCCCCCTTCCTGGTATTCAGACAGCCCCTGCTGTGGTCTGGGTGTATGTGTCCACCCCAGCCAAACTCACGTGCTGAAACCTAACCCCCAACATGATGGCATTAAGAGACGGGACACTGTGGGGGGTAAGTAGGTCTTGAGGGGTCCGCCCTTGTGATGGGCTCAGTGTCCTTATAAAGGACAGTTGAGGAAGCTTGGTTTCCCCTTCTGCCATGTGGGGACACATAGGAGCCACTGTCTACCAGCAACGAACCCTCACCAGAGACCTGCTGACACCTTAATCTTGCGCTTCTCAGCCTCCAGAACTGTGAGCAATACATTCCCGATGTTTGTAAATTATCCAGTCGAGAGAGAGAGAAATCAAGACCTCCCACCTCTTCCTTTTTTTATAAGGGCATTAATCCCATCCTGAGTTTCCCATCCTCATGACCTAATCTAACCCTAATCACCTCCCACAGGCTTTACCTCCCAATACCATCACATTGGGGAAGAGTGCTTTAACGTATAAATTCTGGGGGGACACAAACATCCAGTCCGTAGCGGTTGGCAAACCATGGCTGACAGGTCAAATGTGGCCAGCTGCCCAGATTCCATGTTCATCACTTACATGTGGCCCGTGGCTGCTTCCGTGTGCAAAGGCAGAGTTGAGGAGTTGTAATAGAGGACGTGCAGCCTACAAAGTCTGAAATATTTTCTGTCTGGCTCTTTCCAGAAAGTAAGCAAACCCCTGGGTTGTATATTTATAATACTTGCCCATTGCTGTACATATATTATACTTTGATTTAAAAATAAAATTTAAAAGGACATCTCTTTCATCAAATAAAAGACAGAAATAGTTCATTTTATGGTAAAAATACCTATAAAAGATTTTAAAAAGAGGCAAATTCACTTGTTCTAGGTGCATGGCAGAGAAATCACTAGAACCATCTAGTCCTTTCTCCAAAGCGGCATGTTAGCAACATCCCACAGCCATTGAGCACGTGTGTCTGAGAGACACCACAGATGCCAGCAGGCTCCCATGGGCTGGTGGAGACCTGGATGTGGCTCCTGCACCTCTGCTCTGGTAAGGATTATAATGGGAAGACTCCGGCAGGAAGGCTGGGAAAGGGGGCGGGGGCTGCGGAAAGGCCATGTTTGCTCAGCCTGTGACCAGTCAACCCCAGAAGCTTGGGGCCTTTGGGAAACTTCCAAGGTCAGGTTGACCTGAGTGGGTCCCTGGGAAGAAGCAAGACTCTGCTCACAAACACAGGGCCCCTGGGAAAAGGGTCACACTAGGTGCATGCTTGCTTTCTGTTAGCCAAAGTTGGAGACTGCTGCGTCCTTCCAGTGGCTGGTCCAAGCTACCTAGTGGGGAGTGGGGACAGTGGCATGCAGCACGCTTGCTGTTGGGGAAGAGGAAGCCACGTTACGTGCCGTGCCGGGGCCAGGCTGGGACTTCCATGTGCACTCCCTGCCTCGATCCCCTGGCTGGAGCACGGGGCACAGTCATCTTCCTGTTTCCCATTTTGCAGTGAGGAAACTGAGATTCAGCGAGGTCAAATACTGTCCCTAAAGGTGGAGCTGGAATTGGAACCCTGCCGTTGAGCTGGGGTAGTGGAGTGTGCTGAGATAATGCATTCCTTTGAAGAAGATGAGGACTGGTGCATTAGCTGCTCTCTAAGTATTGGGACCCCACGGGACCCTTGCTGCAAAGGCTGGAGGAAGACGGCAGCTCCCATGTCCCAGGTCCTCTGCACGTACTGACTGTGCCGCCAATTTCTCATCCAGCAGGAACCAAAGGAGTTCCTCTTTGGGGACTATCTCAACATGCTCCAGCTCTTCCAAAGAGCAGTTAGAAAAATTGAGCTGGGCGTGGATTCCTCCCTGGAATGTTCTAGACTAAGAGAAAATGAAAAACAAAATACTGAAATGGTGAATTGGGAAGATGGACTCTCTGTATCTGCTATCCTGGATTACAAGGTGCTGGAAGCAAGAGAGAGCTAAGTATGCTGTCTATAAAATACTAGGAGAGAAAGCCCAGAAGAAAGGTGAGTAGTTTTCAGCAGATACAGACCTTCTTAGCTTTAATGACAAAACATATCAATTAACAGAAGGCACACACATGTAGTCCCATCTGGCCATGGCGGTGCTGATTCCTGCCACTGCCCATTTGCAGAGCTGTACCACCCCCAGCCCAGAAACCCCGCTGCATGCTGGGAGTTAACTGCAGGCAGCCTGAGAATTCCCTGGATCCAGGGGCAGGGGCAGAGGGATTCCTGGTGGAGGTGGCAGGAGGCTGGGACAGAAGTAAGCCACGTTTGCAGCTAGCAAGGAAAGAGCCTGATTTTCGGTTTTCAGCAATGTTACAAAGTTGCCGACTACAATAAGTGAATGTAAAGTTTTATTTATTTGGAACAAGTCTCCTTAAAGAAAAATGACAGTTGTATCACATAGTACAGGAGGTGCACAGATCTGAGCAAAATTGTGAGGATGATACATAAAAAAATGTGGCAGAAGTTTGGGACACGCAGTTGTGTGTGAGGATGCGCAGAAGGGGCCGGGAAGACAACAGGATCCAGGCGTTTCTAAAGCAGTGTGCGCGATGACAGAATTTCTGACTCCTTTCAAGTGGTTTCCTGGGCAATGAAGAGGCCCAGCAAATTGCCTTTTTGCATAAAAGACCCCAGAGAAAGTATCAGCCCCAGAAGCTTCGTCGTGAGTTACGCACCGTAACTCGATTGGTCTGCGGGTTCCCACCCCTGCCCCACACCCCCCGTCCTTTTCTGTGCTACGCGGCTTCTTCCTGGCAAAAAAGGAACATGCGTGTGTTGGTGCGTATTTTTCTGGGAACCTGCTCCTGAACTCTATCATAACTCCCAGTAACAGCCCATTCCTGCGACTCCGAGATCTTTTATACGCCTATTTTAGGCATTTGATTATTGCCTGACTAATAATAGGGACTAGTTTTGTCAAAGAACAGGCTGGAGGATACAGTGTAAATCGTAGCATATAATTGCTCAGCGACTGCCATTGAAAATCCCTAGTTACTGGAGAGAGAACGTCTCTTTTAGGTGCGAGAAGCTATTTTTTCATGTAATAATCATCAGCCTGTGGGAAAGCGAGCAGAGAAACCCACCCAGAGAGCAAACTTATTCCCCAAAAAAGAAAGGAAGAAAGAAAAAGAGGGAGAAGCGGGAAACACCTGTTGGCCTCCTTCATACTGCCTGGGGGAAGGTCAGCCAGAGTCTTGGGGGAGCCTCGGGCCAGAGGGGGTTTGGATCTGAGCCAGTGGCCTGGGCAGTGGGTGGTGGGGGCTTCGGGGTGAGCACAGGCAGTGAGCAGTGGGCCTGGGGCCCCATGAGAGTTCAGAGAATTTTGGTATTCCTCCCAGCACACACAGACACGCACATACATGCGTACACATGCACATGTAGACACATAGACACATAGACAAACATACACACATACACATACACACTACAAGCACACACACATATACATACACACATACATATAAGCACACATATACAGATATACATACACACATACACACTCACACACATACATACAGACCTAGAATTCTTTGGAATGGACCTCTGAGCTCAAAGCTGCTGGGTTCAGGGGGAGCCTTCCCCCCGGTGCAAGCAGCCTCAGCCTGCAGGAAACTCACTGACAGCAGAGCCCTCCCAGCCCAGCCACTGCCCTGGACCCCACCTAAAGGACTGACCGGTTCCAAATCCGAGGCGGGGTGTGGGGCAACAGTGTCGGCTCATTTTTGCAGTTAATGCCTCCACGATAGGACTTTGGAATTGCATGAAGTCTACCCAGGAGCAAAATTCTCTCTCCCCTGCCCAGTCCTAGAGCCTGAAATTCTGAACATTTGGGATTAAGTGTAGGTGCTTCCGCGACTGGAGACTGTTCTCCTTGGATGCTTCATCCTGCTGGATGAGAAACCCCTATCCCACTCTTGTTTCTATTTCTCTCTAGTACAAATAAACCAATAAATCAATACATAGAGGCTAGCAATGAAATACTGCCTAAAACGTGCCTACGGTATTGGAAGTTCTTAACACGTATGAATTCATTTAGCTGTCTCTGTCAGCGTGGTTTCATCATGGACTCCCAGATGGAAAGCAGAAGGCTGGAGAGATGAAGCAGGGCGCCTTGGCCAGGAGTCGAGGTCGGCAGCTGGGCCCCCCGTCTACGCTCTCACCTCGGCCCTGTGCTGCCTGCTCGTCTTTGGTTTTAGCAGCAAACACCACATCTTCCCATTTCCTCTTCCTGCACACACACACACACACACACACACACACACACACACACACACAACTGTGGGACCGATGCTCAGAAGTGGAATCCTTGTTCCGGCATGCTGACCTTGTAGGTAGGAAGCTGCTGTACATAGCTCTCTCTTGGGTTGGCCCAGCATTTTACAACACACGTTGCCCAAATCCTCTCACTGCCAGGACATTATTTCATCCTAGCTCAGCTGTCCTCGGCAAGGATCCCCAAGAAACTCACTGTCTGACTCCCTTAGTCAAACTCCCTTATTACCAAACTGTGTATGTTAGGAAAGCTCTGCTGACCATAAACTTCCTAAAGAGGAACCAGGATTTATATTTCCAAACCAGGACTCAGGCAACCTGGGTGCTTCCAGCCCATTTACTAGTGGTGGGACATTGGGCCAATCTCGTAACTTGCCTGGGCCTCGGTTTTTTTCTGTAAAATGGGAATGCTATGTCTCCTTTGCCACTGGATGCACCTGTATGCCCAAGTCATCTCCTACTCATCATTCAGGACTCCGCTGAAAGTTTCCCCAGGCTGGGTTGGGGGCCCTTCTTGGCTCCCGTGTTCCTCTCTGCTACTCCCAAAGATCTGGGCCGGCCTCATGTCAGCTGCACGGCGCTGTTGGTTGACTCCCTTGCCTCCCCGCTGGATGGCTGTTCCTGGAGGGTGTGGGTCACTTTCAAGCTTGAAGTTTCATTTATCTTTCGAGAAACCTAGCTATCAGCTGATGGTTATTAGTTCTTTCAGATTTAATTACGAGTGGCCAAATCGCCCTAGTTCCTCATTGGTGAGAAACCTAGTCCCATCCCCAATATCTTTAAGGATTCTTATGTTTCACCTACTTCTCTCTGATATCCAGATTCCTGTCTCTGTTGAATTCTTGCTTTCTGCTTTCTATTTTGCAAATAATAATAATAGTAATAACAAATTTTAATTTCAGATGAACAATGGAATTTTTTTAGTGTCAGTATATCCCATACCATACTGGGGACATTCTTAGGTTAAAAATTATTTCTTGTTTATCTGAAACTCATATTCACCTGTATTTTATCTGGCACCCTATGCTAGCTCATCTCCACCTGACATCATCCATCCAAGAATTGGTCTGATATTTTCATTCCTTAAAGTACCATCAACTCAAGTCCGTACTCTAACACGTATTCACTGAGGTTGGGAGCAATGGAGGGACAGTGGCATTACGGATGGCAGAGCGAGCAACCTAAAATTAGATGTCACACATTCCTGCTCCCAAGTGTTCCTTGTTCATTCCCAAGATGGGTCAGCCTGTCCTAGGTTTTCTAGCAGGGCTCCAGCCTCCTACCATGCCACTAGGACCCCACCTGTGTGCTCCTCGTGCCTCAGTTAGACTCCAGGTCCAGCTGGGCACCGAGTAAAACCCTCTAAAGTGCTTTGCTGGACAAAGGGCCATTAATGCTGGGACTTCTGTCCATGCGGTAGCCACTGAAAAAGGAATTTTGATGCGAGAGGTCTGCGGTCCTGGTCACGGGCCGTCCTGCCTTACCTTGCAGAGGTGGGCTTCATGTCAGAAAACAATGCACAGGAAAGCAGGGGATATGTCAACGTTTCTCTTTTTCAGGAAACAGAAGTAATTTTATTGAACATACTCCATGTACTAAAAAAATGATGCTGCATAGTGACAACCGACAGGCTGTAGACAGCTGGCGGATGTATTCTTTCTCAGACCCGCTTGGTGTTTAAAGTATTCGAACCAACATTTATTAATAAATGTTCAGAGTTTCATGTACAAGTCTGAACTTCCAGCCTCCTTAAAAAAGCGGAAGGCATATCCACACTGAGAACACCACCAGTCGGGGCTGAGTAGAACCAGCCCTTAGACCGGCCACGGGCTCTCTGCTTTGCCACACTCCCCACCATGCCCTGCTAACCCGACACAGCTGTCTAAACATGTTCCGGGTGCTCTCCACAGTGATCTAACCCCCCGTCATCACTTATTAGATGGTGTCATGGACTGAATTGTGTCTCTCCAGGAGAGAGAGAGGGGTAGAGAGACAGCGTGCACACAGAGGGGAGATCACGCAAGCACACAGTGGGATAGCAGCTGCCTTGAGGCTAAGAGACGAGGCCTGAGAACGAAACCTGCCTGCAGCACCTTGGACTTAGAGCCTTCAGAACTATAATGACATTTCTGTGGTTGCGGCCACCCGGTCTCTGGCATTTTGCTGTGGCAGCCCAAGCCGCCTAATATAGGCGGGTACGTTACAGTGACCCTTCAGACAGGAGCGCCGAGTCAGGAGGTTCAGCAGCGTGCGTAAGCGGGAAGCGGTAGAGGTGGGGTTAGAACTAGGTTTTTCTGACCAAAGAAGAGACCCTGGGAAGGTTAGGGCTTAATGAGCCCAGGACTCCCTTGAGGCTCACAGCCCCCACAGTGGGCCACGGGCCTGTCCCCTGCCCCTTCACACCCCTCTCTAGCCTCATGGGCTCGTTATCCTGAAAGGTCCTGCCCACTCCAGCGCCCATCGGCTTCTGGGAACCTGCTCCCCTTCTCCAGCCGGTGACCTCGTAGCCGTCACGGAGGGCCGGGCTTAGGGGCCGTCCTCCACGAGGCCTGCCTTGGTCCCCTCGTATGAATGCCTGTGCCACGCCTGCCCTGCCCTGCTGGCAGCTCCCATGGGTCACCTGCTATTAGAGATGAATGTCAAGCATCTGTCCCCTTGAAGGCAGGGCCTGCACTTAGCCACACCCTCGTGTGCCAGGGTCAGATGGCAAAATGCCTCCTGATGCCAGTCAGGGTCCCTTAACGGTTGAAGCTGTCTGAGTCCACGTGGGGGCTGCAGCTGACTGGGGATTTCCAGCCCTGTCTACAGGGGGCTGCTGCGACTTAGCTCCTGATGCCTGTCGCCCCCCGGGCATGTGCCCAGGGTGGCCAAATCTGATTGTTTTCAATAGCAGTCAGAAATCCGGATGAATGTGTTTCTAACGCTTAAAGTTTGGTCACCATTTCATATTTTTCTAAGCCCTGCACAGATCAGACAGAATACGTCTAGGCCCATGTTGAGGAAGGTCATGGATGTGGGCACAAAGTGTGGCCCCCTTGCTCATGCATGAGCTGGTTCTCGGCACCCAGTAGGACCATGGAGTGGGAGAAGGTGATAGAAAGCTGAGCAGGGCAGCCTGTGGCCAGACCCCGGCTGCTCTGGGGAAGCCCGTCCTTCCCTGTCCTCCCCACCAAGCCCAGAAAGGGAATAGGACTGTGGATGGAGCTTCCCAGCCCAGCCTGATTTGTGACCTAACAACTGATTTTCGCTTTGGATCCTCCCACGTAGCTCCTGCTGCCAGGGAGGCAGGATGCCAAGCCCTCTGTGGAGGGTCCTGGGGTCCAGATGGAGGCTGCCTGGGCGGGGCTGCCAGTGGGAGCACATCCAGCTGGAAGTCGGGGTTCTCGCTCTCCCCAAATGCTCTGAGCCCCCCTGGCCTTCCCCTGAGAGCTCCAGGCACTGGACATTGCAATAGAGGCTCCTGCAGATGATTTGGGTTCCCAAGGGGTTGGTGGCCAAATTGCACAGTGAGCCTTTCAACAGAACGTTGCGAATCTACCGAGGCCAGAGGAAGGCAGAGCAGGCGTGAGGAGTGGCCCTGCTTGCCCCAGGCCCCTAGGCCGCCAGGAGCAGGGGCTCCTTAGGCAGGGGGCTTCCTTGGCCCTGGCCTGTCCAACCCCAGAAGGCTGGGGCTTGGCTTGGGAAGCCCCCGAGGATGAAATGCCAGGTGGGTTCCCATGCCTGGAAAGGCTTGTCCTCAGGGCTCTGCAACATCCCCCTGCTTCCAGCTCTCTAGGGGCTGTTAGCCTGATGCCCTCTGAACTGCAGGAGGATGGCGCACCCCCAGGTGCGGGAGGACAGTGAGAGACTTTCCACCTCCCCACTCTAGCTGTGTCTGAGCCAACACAGCCTCTCCCCACAGCTCAAAGGCGCAAGTGAAGAGCACTTTGCCCAGATGTGAGTGCCGAGGGCAGGCGCCAGGGAGATGGGGCCCAGCCAGCTCACTTCAACAACACCACCGGGTGGCAAGCAGTTGGCTGGAGTTGGCCCTGAGCTTGAACCTCCCGTTGTTCCATGAGCAGACTGCGTGACCTGGGCGAGCCATTCAGCTGCTCTTGCCTCGGTTTTCCGCTCTGTAAATGGGAGGTAATGAAGTACCTGCTCCTAGGGGATGCTTGGTCTGGGCACACAGTAAGCACTTAATAAATGGTGGCTAGTACTATTAAAACCCATGCAGAGAGGCAATCTTAGAAGACCGATTTGTTTGTGTTTATAAAATTACCAAAAATCATACCTTTTGACTCAGCTGATAGCTTTAGCCGGGGCCAAGAGTCAGCCCTAAGGAAATAACACAGGTCGAGTAGCCCTTATCCGAAATGCTGGGGATAAGAAGTGTTTCAGACTTCAGATTCTTTTGAATTTTGCAATATTTGCATTATACTCACCAGCTGAACACTTCGGGTCCGTAATCTGAGATGTTCCAATGAGCATTTCCTTTGAGCATCGTGTTGGTGCTCAAAAGTTTTTGTATTTTGGATTTTCAGATAAGGAATACTGAACTGTACTAAATATGAGAAATGTTCATCTACAAAGATGTTCATCACAGCATTCTTTATGGTAGTGAAATAACCAAAATATCCAATAATGAGGGGGTGGCTAGTTATTGAGCGCTGTCTCCCGTGTATCCAGTGCCTTCTATGCCACAGATACTAATCGTATATTATTTCATTTAATCTTCAGTCCTGAAGAAAGTAGTGTTACTATTTGCATTTAAAAGATGAGGAAACAGAGGACAGAGAGGGGAGAAGTCCCCAGCTGTAGGTCATGGGTGGGGTTGATCATGGTGTAATCGTGAGGCACAGGTGAGTGGCCGGGGGTGGCTGTCGAGGCGAGGGTGGACAAAGCTGAGAAGTAGAAGCACATTCTCCCCAAGAGGGGCCTTTCGGTGGCTGTTGAGACTAAGATGGGCAGCAGTGGGCAACACGTGATCGATAGCTTGGTCATCAGCCCGGAGGCCTGGGAGGAGGAAGCCAAATGTGGGCATCTGTTTCCAGAGTTTTGCCCGCCTACCAACCAGTGCTCCAAATGAACCGACTTCATCCAAGACACTGCTCACAGAGCTGTCCGCAGTTAAAGGAGTCAGCAAGCGATGTTTTGAGCAGTGCCCTCGAATCCAGAATTTTGCCCCGTTATCACCCCAAGGGCTGAGGAGCGAGGGAATAAGTAGTGTCTCGGGAGCCCAGCGAGAGCTGGAAGTGGAGAAGGACACCTTGAGGGAGTTGTCATCAGGAAGGGACTCAGTTCCCAGCAGACACATCGCAGTGAAGCATGGAGGGACCAGGGGAGAAATGCCCCATTTCTCCCTCTTCCCACCTTCTCCTCTCCTGCTGGAGCCTCCTGCCAGCCAGACCAGCCAGAAGCCAGAGAGCGGGGCAGTGGGACATGATCAGCAAGGACTGGCCTCCCAGGCGGAAAGCAGAGCAGGGCACAGATCTGGGAGGAAGCAAACAGAGCCACCAGCACTGAACGATGCCGGAGCTGCCTCCTTGGGGAATACATGAGATAACTAGATACCTTGAAAAGTTAAAAAACACAAACACTAGGGGTTTTTGTTGAGTTTATAGAATAAAATTATACCATCTGTTAGATCTCTCCATTTAACCAATGCAGAGGCTATGCTGACCTGGGCCTACTGACCAGGGACAGATGCTTAGTGTGGTCCCTGCCATTAGATGCTCATGGTCTCGCTGGCAAAAGAGATAGAAGAAAATAGAAAAAATAAGGAAATTGCAGCATGAGCGTGCATGCGAGCGCCAGAACTGGGGGCGGAGGGAGCAGGTCAGTTGGCTGGTGGTGGGCGAGCCAGGGGGGTGTCCGGCAGACCTGGGCTCCAGCCTCAAATCCCTGTGGGCTCCTTGGCAAATAACTCCTTCCCTCTGAACTGCAGTTTTCTCATCTGTAACATGAAGAAGATTCTTCTCCCACGTCACTTCCTGAGTTAAAGCACAGCCCAGCATGACACGGGTGATGAGATTCTCCGTTTCATCTGGGACTTAGTGATCATCTTGGAGGCTGAAGCTCCCCATGACAAAATCATCCTCCTTCAGTGCTGACATTATTTTTGAGCTTTCCCTAGAATTTGTTCTCTTCGCAGATGGAGGATGAGTGTGGCTCATTATCTTTGGGGTTACTGGAAGACCTTGGCTGACTTTCCCATATGGTCCTGGGTATGTGAATAGTGACAATGGCTTTCCTTAATTGTTTATTTAAAAACTTGGCCTAGGGAAGAGAAGGGGATGGGTTACACAGCTTCAAATCCCTTCTAACTCTGAAACTCGGAGTTTCTCCACTTTGGGATCCTTGGCTTCCTATAAGCAACACCAGCAACAATTATCCATTCTTCTATCCCACAATCCAAACACTATTTATCCATCCACTTGTCCATCCATTTCTCATTCATTCATCTGTTCATCTGTTCATGATTCACCCATCACCCACTCATCCATCCATCCGTCTATCATCCATCCATCCACTCACTCATCCATCCACTCACCATCCATCCATCCATCATTCATTCATTCATCCATCAACCCATCCATCCACCCATCCATCCATCCATCCATCCATCCATCATCATCCATCCTCCCATCCATCCATCCACCATTCATTCATCCATCAATCAATCCATCCATCCATCCATGATCCATCCATGATTCACCCATCCATCCACCCATCTATCCACCCATCCATCCATCATCCATCCATCCACCCACCCACCCATCCATCCACCCAGCATTCATTCATCTTTCCATCCAAACACACATACATGTATCTATCATGTGTACCCATACATGTTGAATCCTGTGCCAGACTCTGTGAGTGGAGCAAGGGCAGGAGTTCTACCCTCAAAAAGCTTCTCGTCTGGCAAAGGAGCTATGAAAAACTCAACAAGAGTCAACATCAACTAGAAAGCAGGGCAAATACAACTAAGTAGTGAACGATCCGGACAGGAAAAGTTCCGACAGGAATGAGACCTCTGGAAATTGCCAGGGAAAAGGTGGCCTTCCCCAAGAACCGGGGTCTGGCCAGAGCCCTAAAGAAGAGCGGTTTCCAATTAAACCTGGGCTCCTGAGGTCAAGGACTTCTCATGCCCCGTGGCTCTGCACTCTAGGTTGGGCCAGAGGACAATGAGAAGTCTTGTCTTTGAAGAGCTTGTTCCTGGATCAGACCCAGCTTTCTTTCCAAGCAGCAAACCTAATCAAATCTTTTCTTGCGCTGGACTTCCAGCCTCTGTTCTGACTAGTCCCAGCAACACACACATCTTTTAAACTCTCTTTGGAAACGAGTGGGAAATGGGGTCCGAAGGTGCAGAACAAGAATCCAGCTCTCACAACTTCAACCTGGAGGCACTCTCACGGACGGAGTAACCCCACAAGCTGAGGGCTGACTCCCTCTCTGCTGGGCAAATGCGCTTTTTGCTTTCCTGGCTTGGCCATAAATAACCCGGCCACCTCTAATTTGGCCTCCAATACCCTGACCAGCCGTGATTTATTCACAGACCAAAACAGGCATCTCTAATTTGCTAACCAATCGCTGCAATTCTGGCCTCACCAACCAATAATTCTGCCATCTCTAATTTGCCAATAAATAATTCTGCAGCCTCAAATTTACTAACCAATAATGTGACCAATTTGCTGACCAATGGTTGTGTCAAGGCATAATGGTGCCCCTAGCAGATGGTAATTTGCTAAGCAATATTCGGACCTTTCCCCCTTTAGCAATAAAGAACCTTCGCGATCTTTGAATTCTGAATCCATTACTTTGCTCAGAAGGATGCTGCATGCAGCTGAGTTGCAAAGGACTCCTCCCCAAAGCTTTTGCTTACCTATGCATTCATATTCTCTCTCTCTCTCTCTCTCTCTCTCTCTCTCTCTCTCTCTCTCTCTCTCTCTCTCTGTGTCTCTCTCTCTCTCTCTCTTTCCACCCCCGTTCCTGGAATCACAGTTAGTATCTTGGAGTGTGAGAGATGTACCAGCACGTTCATTTGACAGATGAAGATTCTGAGATCCAGAGAGAGAAGGAGACTTGCCCCAGGTCCCACAGCAAGGTGGTAGTGGAGCTCTTGAACACAGGTCCCTAGGCTGCCAAGCCAGTGCCCAGACGACACTGTCCTGGGAAGTAGACTTCCTTCCATGGGGTGTTTGCACCAGGGAGCAGGTTGACTCTGGCTGGGCTGGCTGCCATCAGACCTTGGTTTTGTCCTCAGCCAAGTTCCCTTGTTGCCAGGGGAGGGAGGAAGCTGACCTTGCTGACCCCACCACCTAGGGGGTCTGAGAGCCAGACAGGAAGGAGGTTAGCTGTGCCACACAGAGGTCTTGGCCCCATTTCAGCCCCAGGAAATGCTGGCTCTCAGCAGAAACCAAGAGCCAAATCCCACATCCCTTAAAGGAGCTGGCACCCACGTTTCCCAGAACGAGTAAGAACCAGAGTTCAGACAAGTAAAGCAGATGCCCTCCCCCAGCAGGCCCCGGGGACACGGCGCGACGGCCACGTGAGAACACAGGAGGAGTCTCAGCACAGGAAGACCTGGCTACCCCTGGGGCTGAGGAGTGCCCCTGAGAGGGACACCCACTCGGTCCCCTCCCCACCTCCCAAGTCAGCGGTGAGTCTGAGCTGGGCCTCCCCAAGTATTTGTGCAAACGAGAAAGGTGACACTTCATTTGGCCAGCCCTGCACTGTCATCAGAAACGTCTGGTTCATTTTTACCCTCATGGCTCTTTTCAGAGATTAAAGCAGATTAAAAGCAATCGTGCTTTGAGAATTGGAAGGAGGACTCCTCGGGGTGTCAAAACGTGCCCAGAGCCCCCTGGAGTGTCACTGAACCAGTCTTGGCTAATTTCATTTGGGGCAGAGGGAGGCTGGTAATGGAGGCAGGTGGACCCGGGGATCTATTAGGGGAGACTGAGTCCTCCCTCAGTGCTGTGCCAAATCCGGGCCATCAAGGGGAATGGACCCAGGTAGAAGCGAGAGAGGAAGAAACGGGGGCAGAGTCTCCTGGCTGTGAAGGTCCTGGGATTGCATTTTATTTTCTCACGTTGGGGAATCTGCTCCTTTCTGTCTCCTCAAAGGTCAGAGCAGGAGAAAATGGACAAACTGGAGCCACCAGGCTCTGGTTAGACTCAAGGGAGATCTTCCTTGAGAGCAGGTCATTAGATTCTAGTATATTCTAGAAAGGATGACACAGTAAGTTACATTCATCGCAAGTATCCGATTTCTGCTCCCCCTGGGGTGAAAACTGAAGAGCTGATTTGGATTTTGTCCTGGTCTAGTGACAGATCTCTGCTCAGGTATCACCTGTTGTGGGCACAGTGGGTCAGTGCCCACTCTGTTTCTCCCGATTCTAGCATTTATTACCCCGCGAAGCTTCCGTGGCTCCTTAACCCCTTCCTCGATGCACTGCAAGCTCCCCGAGGCCAGGACCTGTTCACCACCTTGTCCATTGCTGCATCCCTAGGATGCAGCATGTGCTGGCCCTGGGGTCGACCTCAGCAAGGGCCTGTCGACTGCCTGTCGATCTCTGTCTGCCCAGCTTGGAATTTCAGTTCTGTCTTGAGGAGGTTCTCTAAGCAAGAAAAATTTCCTCCAAAAGCAGAGCCCAGGACAAAGGCTTATGTTCTAGAAGTTTATTGAGGAAGCATGATGCCAGGGAGCAAGCATGCAAGACGGGAGGCAGGAAACAGGAAGGCAGGAAGGCTGATGTGAAGCTGCTCCATGGTGCTGGTCGCTAATACGGATGACTGAGCTCCATCCCCTGGGACCTCCTGGCAGCCATAGGACATGCACATCAGAACTGCCACCTGGAGGACAAAAGGGGGAAGAAATGACCCATCAATTCCCATCCCTTTTGGTCAAGGGCATCAACGCCCGGGTGTGCATGTGTGAGCCCTGAGCACCCCATGGGACGCTGTTAGGAAGGAACACCAACGGGGGGTGGGGCAGGTGAGGTCCTGTCGGGTAGCAGCTGAGCCAAGCTCTCGCAGCTTACAGAGCTGGCTGCTACAGTGCTGTCTGGAGCGGGAGGCGAGACCTGGAGGTTTCGAGGGGTGCACAAGCAGCTCTTCCCCTTCCCAGCGAACACGTAGCTGGGCGCACAGTCCGACCCAGAGGGAGCGCACAGCCCAGCGCAGTGTGCTGCACGGTGGTGATCGTGACAGGCCTATCTTGTAGACGCCCCCCACCCTCACTTCTCAGGGTCACATTCAGCCCCGTGGAGACACCCCCAGCCTCTCACCCACTTTGGCCCACCTGCTGCCGCTCTCAGCCACTGGGTCCTTACTTGGCGTGAGACCCCATTCCACGCTGCCTGAGCCGCCTCACTCTGCGAGTTCACCCAGGGAAGTGCAGGAATTCGGCCGCTAGGCGCAGAGTCGGGGTGTGAGTCACTCACCGGTCTGTGCAGCAGATGATGCCCAGGCCGTGGGGAGCAAGATCCTCCCGCTGTGTCCTCGGTGTGTATGAACGCTGCGGGCCTGGCGGGAGCCCTCAGCTTTGCCCGTGAGCAGGAGGGCCAGCCCCTGGCCGGCAGAGGTGCAGGTGGACGTTCAAAAGCTCCACCCGGGCCTGAGCTCGGATTAGACTGTAACCCCTGGGTCCCCCCCATAGAGCACTGTCAGCTCCCCGTCCCCTTAGGGGAGAGAGAGCAGTAACCCCAGGCCGAGAGTGATGGTGGGGCAGACGGGAGTCTAATTACGTCACCACTCTCACTGGACACTCAGTGTGTCTCATTTTATTCTCACAGAAACAGCCCTGTGATACAGGCCCTGCTGTGGTCCCCTTCTGAGAGGCAGGGAGCTAACGCCCAGGTCCAGCAGCAGCACGCACACAGTGGCCAGGTTGAACCCAGCTCTACCTGGCGCTGGTGACGACGCTCACAGACTCCGCCTCTTCCGACCCTGGAGGTTGCACACGTTGTGTACGCGCATGTGTGTATGAGTGTGTGTGCACAGGGATGCGTAGACACGCACACACATATATACACATACACATCATTTTTTTTATTAGGAAAACAAGAGTTCAAGGCCAAGATTGGGCTGGATGGGGGAGGGAGGGAAGGCTGAGTGCCATAAACCCGTGAAGCCTGTTTCCACAAAGTGATGCGGGCCCCGAGCATCAGGGCAATAGAGCCACAAAATGGTGCAGAGCAGGTGGTGGCATCAAAAGGAGGACAAGACCGGAGTAGAGGGCAGGGGACTTGGGCAAGGTCAGGAAAGTTCAGACAACCAGGGGCCACTGGGCAGACCCGGGGACTACACAGGTGCGGCACGGCAGGCTGGACAGTAGGGACGGTAGGAGCAGTGCGGACAGCAGAGTGCGACCCTCATCTGAAGGGGCCCAAAGGCCGACGCTGGCCACCTCCAGCCAAGTGCCGCCATGGGGGACTGTGGGTGATGCTGGGTCTTCCCATTTCTAAGAGAAGGTAGAAATCAGACTTTTAAACAAAATATGCTTTTTAAATATTATCCATGAATGTTTAGAAAATATTATGCAGACCACGCAAAACACCCCCAAGAGCTGCCTTCAGCTCTCCGGCAGCCAGTTCCCGACCACTGTGGGGAAGAACGAGCCACGAGGGCTCCAACTCCGTCATCACACTTCGCTCCTCGGAGCACCCCAGGCCCAGCACGTGGGGCGATTCTGGGGCTGTGGGGTCCTGGCCTTGCCAACAGACTGTGAAATTGATTACTCGTGTGTCTGGGGGCTCGCCAATTGTGCCCCCCCATCTGCTGCCCCTGCTAACTACAACGCAAACTCCATGGGACAGTTTGTCTCTCTTTTTTTCACTGACAGATCCCAAGCACGTAGGAAAGTGCTCAGCACACAGTAGGTGCACAGTAAGTATCTGTGCGTGCATGGATGTCAGAGCCAGCTGAGCCTCTTCTCTAGCAGGCTGCCGGGCACACCCTCTGTCCCCACACACTCTACTCCCCCTGCGCAGGGGTCGCACAACAAGCTCAGAGTGAACAGACCACGGAAGTCCAGGCTCTCCTCTGGACGGGGTGTTCTGGCTGGTGGGAGGTGGGGACAGGGGCTCCTGAGCCCCCCAACCATAGCCTGGGGGTGAGCAAAGCAGAGCTGGCAGAGGGAGAGAGACAGACGGACGAGCAGAGGAGGAAAAAGAAAGAAAAATTGTCCCATGGCTACAACGGTCAAAATGCGTTATTAGGGTGTCCAGGAAATTATAGCTTATGTCCATTAGTTCTTTCAGGGTTAATATTGATGCAGATATTATTTCTATCCACGGCCCCATTTATTTGAAATATTATGACTGGGAGTAGCTGCCGCCGTGAATCAAATCAATTGATGGAGTAGTTAGCTGCGCCACCAGGGCAGCCTGCCCGCCCCCTCCCCCCGCCGCGAGCATGAAATATTATGGAGATGGTTCCTTAAAGTGAGCACTTTATCATCATTTGTCTGCGGGCCCCCGCTAGGACCGCCTCGCCCGGCTTCCCGTTGGGCGAAAGGAGCTGTCATAACTCAATCAGGCGGCTAATGCTGCTCCGCCACCTCCAGCCCCCCGCCGCTGGCCCGGCAGCCGCTCGCAGCCGGGGGCCCCGGCCCGGGGCCCCGCTGCCGGCCACATGCCAGGCGGAGGTATTTCGGGAGGTGGACATGAGAGGCCGGTTTCCTGGTGCCACTTAACGCTCTCCAAACACAATCTGTCATTTCCCACCACCAAGCTTTTGCTCACGCTGTTCTCCGAGCCTAGAATCCCTTTTCCCTGGCTCTGTCTGCTGTAGATGCTGTACATTCTAAGAGCAGGTTTGGAACATGGAACCGCGCCTGGTGCAGGAAAAGGGGCCACATCGGACCCCCTGTTCCCTGACCCCTCCGGGGACAGCATCATTTACCTGCGGCCTCGCAGTAATGACCGTAATAATACCGTTACTGAGCCCCGCGAAGGTTTGGGTTATCTGTGCAGTGTTTCACGCCAGTGGTTGGCAAACTTTTTTAAAAAAGGACGAGATGGTCAATATTTTATGTGTTGTAGGCTGTAGGGTCTCTGTTGCAACGACTCCCTGCGTCCTAAGAGAAGGCTGCCACAGGCAGTGGGTGCATGCATGGGTGTGGCCCTCCTCCGGGCTGCGCTGTTCTGAGAGAAGAGCTGAAGACCACTTGGGGCAAGATCCCTCACACCCCTTGGGAAGCCCTGGGGTTCCCAAGGGTGCATGGCAACCCCCAGTCAGTCTCTCAGCCGGAGGACACCAGAATTTGAAGTTGCATTGCAGATAATCCACGATTCGACCCATAGACCCCTGAGAACCGTAGATTCTGTGATGGTTCATTTTACACATCAACTTGGCTGGGCTGTGGTATACAGCTTTTGGCCAAACTCCAGTCTGGACATTGCTGTGAAGGTATTTTTTAGACGTGATTAACGTTTACATCAGTAGACTTTAAGTGATGCACACTAACCTCCATGATGTGGGTGGGCCTTGTCTCATCGGTTGAAGGCCCTGAGAGCAGAGACTGAGGTTCCTCAGGCAAGAAGGAACTCTGCCTCCACACTGTCCCCAGACTCAGGCTGCAGTAGCAGCCCTTCCCAGGGCCTCCTGTCTGCCAGCCTGCCCTTCAGATTTCACACTTGCCAGTCCCCATGGCTCCAGGAGCCAATTCCTCAAGCTCTCTCTCTCTCTGTCTCTCTCTCTCCACATGGACACACACATATGCACCCCCACACACAACCACACACATGCACACACACACACCCACACATGCACCCCCCACACACATGCACACACACCCACACACAAGTACACCCACACACACCAGGACACCCACACACCCCCACACAATGCACCCCCACACATCCTCCACACACATGCACACACATACCCCACACATATTCACACACACATGCACACACATGCACACACACACATGCACACACACATGCACATCCACACACACATGCACCCCCACACACACCACATACATACACATACACACATACCCCCCACATGCACACACATGTGCACACACATGCACACACCCCCACACATGCACACCTATGCACACACATGCACACACATGCACACTCACATATCATATTGGTTCTGTTTCTTAGGAGAACACTGACTTATACAGAGATCCTCAAGTCCAACTCTTCATTTAACAGAGCGGGCAACCAAGGCACAGAGAGGGCAAGTACCTTACCCAGTGTCACACAGCATAGTAATAATTGAGCTTGAATCGATCAAAAATCCTTAGGCTAAATTTCTTTCCCTGAAGTGAGAGGCCAGTATCCTGCCCCTGCACTTCCAAGCCTCCCAGTCAGGTAGAAGGCAGAGATCACACGTCTTCTGAATAAAATCAGCTCCTCACCAGAGGTGGATGGGCGGGCAATTAAAAATCAAAAATTCAGTGTGAAAATACAGAAATCTAGCTGCAGAGCCAATTTTCCATCACACTTAGCAACTCCATTTGATGTGATAGTTTGCTAATAAAACATGAGCATTACGGTAACATAATATTTTAAGTATCCATTAACTAATACGTAAATATAATGGAACCTTATGGAAATATACTTAAGCTGTCACCAACACCCCTAATGTAATATGCATGATTTCCAAGGCTATTTATAGCTCCTTGAGTTCACTCTCTCACCAGAGACTTCATTGGCTCAATCAAGGGAGGATCTTGTTTGCTCTCCTCTGTTCCTGTCTTGACATACTCAACCCCTCGGGCCCTGTTTTGGTGGTGCTGCCGAGGCCTGGCCAGCATCCTGTGCCCTGCCGTGCCCAGTGGGTGCCTGCCATGGGCCAGGCCTGGTGCCGGGCCCTGGGATGGGGTGGAGGGCAGGCAAGCCGGCAGGCATGGTCTGGCAGACACACATCAAGTGGGCGGCACCAGCTGTCAAAGAGGAGTCGCAGGGGCTCATGGGAGGGCAAAGCAGGGAGGCCTCTTGGAGGAAGTGGCACTCCGGCTGAGGACGGGGGATGCGCAGGTGCCGGCTGGGCAAAGCAGGGCAAGAGGAGGGAGTGGAGGACCCCAGGTGTGAAGCGCAGGGAACAGTCCCTCTGGGAAAGGAACTGCGTGCAGGTGCGGCGTGGGCGTGAGTGGCAAGGCAGGAGGTGGGACCAGTGAGCAGACGCTGGACTTCAGAAGGCTGGAGGACAGGAGGGGACTCCTAGAAAGGGCCAGAGCTGGCCCCAAGGCTGTGCAAGCGACTTCCTTCCCGTGCCAAGGGCACCCTAAACTTGGAGGGCTCTGAGGCAGGCAAAGGGCTGTAGCCAATTCCAGCCGTGGGCTCGTGTCCTGAGGTGTGCTTGAAAGAGTCGCAGTCCCCTTGTCTCCACTCAAACTGTCTGTGCAACCTTGCACCACCTCTCTCTGGGCCTCTATGTCCCGATCCTTGACACCAGGGTTGGGGTGGGGCTGGAAGGGCCTTCCAGGAGGGCTTTGGTGAGCCCCGTGCCTGCTCCTGCAGATGCCACCCCCACATCTCCTGATTCTGCTTGCAGTGGACTTGGACTTTGGCGCTAACATCTAGCAAATCTTCATTTGCAAAGTGCATAGCAAGTATCAGCTCCAGAGCATCCCATGTCTGCCTGGAGTTCAGAGAATGCCTTTTCCATCCGTCCTATGTATTGGTGTTTTGTAGCTCTTTTAGTCTGGTTTCCCCCAGCAGCAAAACCAGTGACAGGGATTTGAGAGCAAGTGATTCATTTAGGAAGTGGAGGAGCAGGGCTCGGAGGCAGGGAGGGCCGCACATATAGGTGGTTGCCGCAGTGGGCGATGGGAGTTTAACCCCCACCCAGGAACTCCAGCAAATGAGGCCGAGCGCCGCCTTAGAGTCCTCCCACCAAGAGTCTAGGTGGCTGGGGAAATGTGCACTGGATCCCATCAGCCGTTGAGGAAGGGCGACTCCCACAGGGTAGCCATGCCCCAGGGCCTTCAGCCTGCCGTGCACACAGCTGCAGAAGCCCTCCCAAGGTTTACAGAAAGCGTTCAAGCAAAATGATCCAGATACTGGCAGCTGGGAGGGGATCGGGGCAAGAAGAAACAGGAAGGCCCAGAGTGTCTGGGCAGAACACCAGCGCCATCGCCCACGACAGCTAAGAAGCAGTGTTTTCAAGTGACTACGCACTCCCATGGATTCTTGAAGGGGCTGCTAGAAGGAGGCAAGGGAGAAATAATTGCTAATCCCCATCAGACAGGGGAGGCAACTGTGGTTTCAAGAGGAGACCAACTTCTCCCTGTCTAGTGTTTTTCTTTTTTCCTTTTGGCTCAAGTGCCACTCCTTTGGTCCACAGCTCACCTCCTCCACAGAACCTTTTCCTTTGTGGACAGAGCATTGACTTGGGACGGGAATCCTACATTATTATATGTCGCAAAGATTTGAGGGGCTGCTTGTTACTGGAGCATAATCAGCAGTGTCCTGACTGATACAGATACATGGAAAGTAGGCTGATTTAGAAATAAAAGCAATTAAGTAAGCAATAGTAGAGGACAGAGAGGGATAACAAAACACAGGACAGTAATCTACAGAACACTGACATTTGTGGAGTAAACAATGCCTTTGTGCTAATAGGTTGGTACATTTACGAGGAGGGAGTTTATTTAGAAAGCGAAGGGGCAACCTGGTTTGCTGATTAGCATCCAGAGGTGAGCTACAGAGAAGACTAAGGAAGCCTCAGTCCTTGGGACACATGCTTTGGGCTTGAGGGCCCGGCTGAAGCTGACCACAGCAGATGTGATCCATCAGGACTCCCGACTCCCCTGCGGCCCTGGGGCCGGGAGTGTGGACCACCCAATCTCTGTCGGGGAGAAAGATGCTCCACCACCATGAGCCTTGGACCTGCATCATTCAGCCTGGGTCTGAGTGCAGAATGGCTGCTGGCCTGGACTTTCACCTACTAGCCATGTGGCCTTAGGCAAGTCACTTAGCCTCTCTGAGCCTCAGTTTTAACTTCTGCAAAAGTTGATAATAGTAATACTTACATCCTAGGCTTTGGAGAGGATTAAATGAGATATAACACGCTAAGTGTTGGGCATGTGCTATGTTACACCTAATCTAAGATGCTACAATTGCAGGGCACGTCACTATTACGTGCACCATGGAGGAAAACATCTGTTAAACTCTGATGCAATATCTTAGCAACAGTGTGAGACAACAATTAGTCAGACTAGTCTCTTGCTGCTTCGAAATCTGTTTAACATATTTCTAGGTATTAGGCAATTTCTCCTGCCTTTTGTTCATTCTGGGTGAGTGATAGACAATCCTTTAGAATATGTATCAGTGATACAAAGTAACACAACTTCCTCTCCTTGGGATATCTTCTTGTCTTAGGTTCCGATGCACTTGTTGTAGCTTTGCAAGAAAATAACGCGCTGTGTTCATCCCTCCAACAATGAACAGTCGCTTCTTTAATCCCACCTGCATCCTCGCTGTTCTCATCCGTGCCTTTCTGGGTGCATAGTCACTTTCATTTTGTTGCTGAGTCACAGACGATCTTTGTGAGGACGTGCGGAATGCCAAGTACACTCAGCATGGGTAGTTCCACAATGCAGAGCACTTCAATGAAGTGACAACTATGGGAACAGTGACAACCAAGCTTGCCCAAGCAATGGCACTGCATCATGACAGCCACTTGGCTGATTGTTTGACATCATCGTTTTGTAAGATAGGGCCCAATTTCAGAATGTTGAAATGGAAAAAAAGAGCCATCTTAGAATTGACGAAATATGGTGGTAAATGCTCATTTCAGAGTAGCTGCTCATATTATTTTGGGGACTCATACTATGGGGGTGCATATTTCATAAGGTGGCTGGGGGCCAGGGAATAGGACCTGTGCAAGACTGGGTGGGGCTAGGACTTGGGATTGCTGGGGAGAAGTGGTTTCAAGCTAGAGAAGAGGCCACTGGCCTCCTTTTTGATCAGCTCCCACCTCCAGAGAAGCAGCTCTCTGCACACCTTTAACTCCACCAGTGTGGATGGAGCACCTGCCATATACAAGGCACCATGTGTGAGGGGAGAGTAGGGAGGTCACGGTACTGCACACGATGTGACTCCTGTCCTCTAGGGTCTCTTGGGCAGAAGGGGGAGGCAGACACATGGACAACATGGTGTTCAGGGGACAGTGGTTAGCGCTAACACAACTGGCAACTCAGGCAAGTGTTTGGGGAGCCCTGGGGATGCCGTGGTGGTTCCACCCAGGAAAGCTTCCTTGAGGAGGGGAATGTGAGTCAAACTTTCAGATGGGGGAGGCCTGGAGTGGACAGTGATGAAGGAAAGGGGATGCCAGGCAGTAGCAGCAGGTGGAGCTGAGTGGCTGTGTGTATGGAGTGGGAGACAACCAGTGGCCTTCAGTACTGCACCGCCTGGGAAAAGCCAAGGCAACAGGTCCTGAGCCAGGCCCATGACCTCGCTAGGCTCTGGCTCCCACACATACACACAGAGGCACACCAGGTGCGCTCACATACAGGCCCCTGCACCTGCTCACTCGGGCAATCACACATGCACACTACGTGCATGCAGACCCAGGTATGTGGACACACATGCATGGGCACATACAGAGGCTCCTGCACCTGCTCACTCGGGCAATCGCACATGCATGTGCACACCATGCTCACATCCATACACATGTAGGAATGTGTGCACGTGTGCACAGAGAGGTACTCATGTGCTCGCATACATGTTTCTTCTGCTGTTCTCTTGAGCAATCATGTATGCACCCTATGTACACAACTATACACTCGAATGTACTCCTAGATGTGTCCTTATGTACACTAGGCACACCCAGGCATGCTCATACACAGTTTCCTGCAGCTGTTCTTTGGGGAAACCACACATATGTCCACATGCATACACATGCATGCACACAAATGTACACATGTACATACAGGGGTACACATGGGTATATCCATACAGGTGCACACACATACTCTGGGTAAATTATTTTGCAAAAATAGGAGCAGTAAGTTCCCTCCCTGCATTCGCACCCTTGGTGATCTCTCCCTGCCCCTCTGCTGACTCTGGGCTTAACCACGTGACTTGATTTGGCCAGCAGGACTGCAGCAAATGCAATGCAAGCAGAGACTGAGAAGTGTCTGTATATCGAGACTTGCTCTTTCTGTGCTTGAAACCCTAAGACCACCATGTGAATAAGCCCCCGGCTAGCTTGCTGGAGGGTGAGAGACGATGTGGCCAAGTCAGTCCCTGACAGTGCATCAGCTACCACTACCAGACACACGACCGATGCCCCTGTGGACCTCTGCCTCAGCTCCCCAGCAGAGCCACCAGCTGCCACATGAACAGAGTTCAGCTGAGCTGGCCTAGGCCAGAAGAACCTCCCATGCAACCTACAGAACTATGAGAATTATAAATGTTTGTTGCTTGAAGCTACTAAGTCCCAGGATGACGTGTTACATAGCACAGCTAACAGACAGTCACTCACAGGAACACACAGATGCGTACCATGCGCACACCCATGCGTTGCCTGTACTTGTTTATACACAAAGCACAGAAAGGTAAACGCACACACACTTTGATAATCACACACAGACACACACATGTGCATATATAAACACACACACACGCACACATATATGTAAACACTCATGTTCGCTCTCTTGGACAAATACCTCTCCAGAGTAGGACTCTGACCACACTCTATAGCAAGTGAGCAGCCATGAGCCAAGCCCCCTACCCCATGCTGGAACCCAGCTGGCACGGGGAAGCAAAGTGCAGTCCGGCCCAGCCAGGCTCCACACGTGCGCAGAGGCCCGCTGCTGAGCAAGGACTCAGAGCATCCTCAGGTCTGTGAGCACCAAGACCACTGAGCAGGATGGGTGCAGACCAATTCCTTCTCAGCGATCACTTGGCCATCCACTTTGTTTTCCTCTCATTTCTGGTTGCTCGGCGTTGGACGTGGGGTGCAAGGTGGTGCTGCCAGAAGGTCATTTCCTCCCACTGCATGCTGCCCCCTGCAGCCCATGCTCTGCTGCCTTGAGGACTAGGTGCCAGCTCAGCCCCAGCGTCAGGGCAGGAGCACTGTGCGGGTGGGGTGGAGGGAGGGGACCCAGGCCTCTTGCTTCTCCCAGTGGCCTCGCTGCTGTGCTGTGTGTCTCCTGGTCAACACTCACACGATTGCAGACAGGTCAGAAGCAGATGAGTGCCCACAGCTACTGATTCCGATCAAGTGTCACCTTCTCCTATGACTTCTTCCTTGGAATGCCTGTTTGCCCCTCTCCTCTGAATTTTCTACTATAGTTTCTTGCACTGTTTGTACTTTACCTTTCTGTCTCTTCTTCCTCTCTGGGGCCACCCACTTGTCCCTCTTTAGCCTTCTGCCAGCCCCCTAGTCTGGGCCACTCCACATACTTGCCTGAGTGGCCCCAGTGGTCTGCTAATTATACACTTGCGCTAGTCATGGCCCCTCCGATCCAGTCTCCACCCTGTCGATGGGATCTGTCTAAAATGCAGAACTGACTGACAGGTCAAAGGCCCACGAGTGACCCAAGGATGAAACCAAGCTGGTTAACTCGCCCCATGAGGCCCCTGGTGCCCGGAACCCTGAGCATCCGTCCATCCTGCTCTTTTTCCACTCGCCTCACCCATCCTCTCCGGGCCGATTGCTTGATTACATGAGTCCCAGCTGTGCCCTGCATCCTCCTTCACCGCTGGGCCTCTGTGCCTGCTGTCTACAGCCTGGGATGCTGTTCCCCAGCTCCCTTGTGTGGTTGGCTGTGCATGACTCCGCTGAGCTGCCACCTCCTCTGCCTGCCTTCCCTGAATTCCAAGGTGGCTCAGCAGCCTCTACGCCTTGCCCAGTGCTTACCTGTCTGTGTGGCAAGTGCTTGCTCAGCCATTTGCACCCACACACTCCACGATCAGGAGCTCATTCAGGGCAGGGCCTGTATCTTGAGCATCATTTAGTCCCAAGCACATCCCTGGCACATAGTGGGCCAGGAGTAAACGTTTGCTGAATGAATGACTGAAGCAAGCTCGGGTGGGAGAAGTGTCCCAGAGTGGTGTTGATGTCCGTGGGCCACACCTCGTTCCCATCCCTCTAACAGAAGGATGATGCAAGCGCCTCAGGGCTCCGGAGTCCTGGTCCCCTGAGCTGCATCTCCTTGTTGGCCAAGGTCCTCTCACTCTCCGGGCAAACCTGCTCACTTCACTGGGACGACAGCTTTCCCAGTGCCAGCCGGGTGCAGCCCTAAGCTTACCCAGGTGTCAGTCGCAATTCAGGGAACATCTGCGTCTCTCTCATATTCCGCGTGTTCGAGGCAGCAGGTGCTGGCTGGCTGGCTGGGGTTGACCATGGGTGGCTTGTGGCTTCGTGTTAGACAAATTGTGGGGTGCGGGTCGCAGGGAGACACCAAGACCCAGACGCCGTCTGCAGGGAGGGTTGAGAGGGCGCCAGGCTGAAGCAGCCAGGACTGTAGTGCAAGGATGTCAGGGTAGAAATGAACAGGATCTTCTGAGAGGATATGCGATGTTATCCATTCCTTCTGGTCAAGAAATATTTATTGCAGCCGGTTGTGTCTGAGTGAGAAGGTGTCCAGGGGAATGTAGGATGACTGAGACAGGACCCACGGCCCTACCCACAGCAATCCCCTGGCCAGCAAGGTACCTTTAGGTCTTACACCAATATGCCAAAACCCCACAAGGCAAGGAAAGGCGTGCAAAGCGTCAGGCAGGTGGCATCAAGTTTTGAGTTGAGAGTGTTTTCTCGCAGCTGGAAAAGCAGGAAAGACATTGAGTGGGGAGCGTCTGAGCAATGTAAGATTTTGCTAAACTGAGACTAAGCTTGGGAATGTCTCAGAGGGGACCATTGGACGAGGTCATACTACACGCTATCATCCGTCAGGAGCCAGCTGAGTGACAGCTGCTGTGCCAGGCATCGTCCACGCCTGCTGAGCGGGGGCGGCTGCTGCCACTTCACAGACGAGGACATTCGGGTAGTTCAGAAGGTGAGGGGCCTGGCAGAGGCAGCTTGTCGTGGAGCTGGGCTACAGAACCAGGGCTTGCCAGCTCCAAAGCCTGATGCTCCAGTAACCTCCTTCTGTGTGATGACCTACCCTAAAATTAGTGGCTTACACAACAATAGTCATTTATGATCATTTCATGGTTGGGGGGTTGACTGGGTTCAGCCAGGTGGTTCTCCCTGCTCTCAAGCAGTTGCCGTCAAATGGTGGTCAGACTGGAGTCACCTGCCGGGTCCTCAGTCAACCAGGACAGTGGCCAGCTCCTGAGCTAGGAAGCTCCAACAGCGAGGACTCGTCAGGCATCTCTCTCTCTCCAGGGCGGTGGCTTCAGGGTAGCCGGTCCTCTGTTATGGCAGCACTGGGCTTCAAGGACACATGTCCTAAGGGAGAATGTCAGGTGGAAATGGCATTGCCTTCTATGACCAGCCTTGGAAGTCATCTAGTGTCACCTCCACTGTCCTGTATCAGTCCAGGCTTTCACGAAGTAACCCCACTCCACAGGTTCAAGGGGAGGGAACTCAGAGCTTCGGATCTTGAGGAGTGAGTGTCAAGGTTCTAGAAGAATACAGGAAAGGAAATATTGTTGTGACTGTTTTTCGTCTGCCACATCTGGCTTCCTTTATACCCATAAGCCAAGGCCTAGAAACAGGGAAGTAAAAATGGTATCCGATCCAGGAAAGGGAGCCAGAGTACCGTTTAGCAGAGACAGCACGTTTCCCTAAGGAAGGGAGGAAGCGCCAATGGCGCTACGTCAAGGGTCCAGACGACGGCCACACGGCCATGAACTGGGTGGCACAGCTGTAGCTGCAGAGATGGGAAAGAAGGAAGTGATGCAGCAAAGAGATGCAGGCTTAGTGCCAGGTAGGAGTCTGAGATCCAACGTCCAGTCTGAGATCTGAGCCTGGGTAACCTGGGGCGTGATGGTGCCAAGAACCAAAATGGCAATGTTAGAGGCAGAGCAGATCTGGCGGCAAGATGATGACAGTTCACTCTGGCACCACGTTGAGTGAGAAGCATGAGAGAGGCAGGTTGGGAAGCTGCCCAGAAGCGGGTAGAACTGCAGGTCTAGATGTTGGATGGTGCATGAGGGCTGAGATGCAGGCTTCAGGGATTGGAAACCATCAAAGGGGTCAAGTCCACTGAGGCTGAGAAAGCAAAGCATCAAGGAAAACACCAGAACCCCGGGAGTACTGGCGTTTGAAGGGTCATCTTGAGAAAGAGGAACAAGAGCAACCAACCCAAAGGAAACACCTTAGAAGACCTTTATGGCCCCAAGACCCTAAGAAAACCCTAAGTAGAAGGACCAGGATGAAGAGCAACTCAGCCCGAGACCCACCTCTTTCAGGTCCATTGTAGGACCCCCACGGCCCTTTCCTTATCAGACCACTGCTGGCCATTTGTGCTGGTGTCAATTCTATTCCTGGTCACATTGGAAGCCCCATGTGGGGCTTCAGAGACCTGTGACATCAGTGGTGGTCTTAATAGGCACAGCTCTGTGTTTGCCAAGAATGTTGGTTGAGTGAACGTATAAAACAGGCGGAAAGCGGGGATGGATGCTCAGAGAGCTGGGGGCCTGGCGCCTCTGGTCTCCTTCTAGCAAACTCCCAAAGGCAAGTTCCAAAGCCACTCATCTCCCCCAGAGTTCTCATGGGATGACAGAGGCCTAGGGAGGGAAGTGGCTTTCCGAGATTCACACAAATGGGCAAGGGCCAGAAATGGGTGGGGACCTGGGCGTGTGTGCCCAGTAGCTCGGCTCTACGCCCAGCAGCGCCACGAGTTCTCACTAAGGAGCATGGGAAGGGGGAGAGACCGGGAGGGGCCGAGGCTTGAGGGCCTTCCCCGCAGCGCGGACTCCTTTACCCCGGGAAAGCGGCTCTGGGCATGGCGGCCAGAGCCTGGGCAGGACGTGCTATTGATGGCCAGCGCCAGGCTGGAGGCCCGCCGAGCGCCAGGCTGGCCGAGGCCCCTCCCTTGGCAGTGGTGGCGCCTCTGGGACCTTGCGGCGGGCCGAGCTCCTTGCAGACCCTAGGTCGGGGGGAGGAGGGGAAGGCAAGGAGACATTGCTGTGGTTTTGCGGCCAAGGAGAGAACATACTTAGGATATTTAGGGGATGGACAGGGAACCAGCCCCACTTCCCTGCAGTCTCTGCTTGCCAGCGCTCAGCCACTGGAACATGCCATTTGAGAAATGTCTTCATTTTCTCTCGGTCGTTGGCCAGGTGCCCGCCACACTCGTTGAGAGCGGGAAGAGGGGGGCAGGAGAGGGAAGGTAAGGGTCATAGACTGGAGCAAAGATCGGAAAACTCGCTCCCAAGAGCTCTCTGCACAAAGAAAACACCATGGGGCCTGCCAAATCTGCCCGCTGCAAGCCTGACACCCCCACACAGCCCCCCTAATGCCCCCACCCCAGCCATCCCACAGGAAGTCACATTTCTCCTTGGCCCATGGACCGAAGAGGCACACCTCGAACCAGGGGCCCAACATGCGCAGCGGGCTCCATCCGTCCACCCATGTTAGGGAGTTCTGCTCCAAGAACACCAGCGCGAGAGCCGAGTTCAGCTGGGCACATCCCCAGCCAACAGCGAGCTCTCAAGTCGGTCTTTATTTTTATAGACCATGGCTTAAAGGCCCCAGCCACTGCGAGTCCCGGCTTGCCTTGCTTATTTGTGATTTCCAAACAACTTGATTTATTGCTTGGAAGCCTCTGAATGTATCCATAGATGCAGGATTTCAGAAATATCAGAGCAGGGAAAGGAAACACCAGAGCTGCCTTTGTCCAGCTGCCTAACTTTACAGATGGAGAGACTGAGGGTCAGAGAGGTGCCCATGGAGAAATTCAGACATCTAAAAATAAAATGTAGATTCTTATAGAGAAATATGGATATTGGTGGGAGGTGGTTGGCTGTTGGCAAAAGAAACAGGCTTTAGGATCAGGTGGACTTTTGTTCAATTCCGGGCTTTGTCGCTGTCACAGCATTTCCTTAGAAAAGGAACCTCTTCACGCTGAGGCTTCTCATCTGGACCCTGGGAAACAGCACACCCAGGACCGGATGAGGATAACGAATAAAACGCACCATCCGTGGTGCCTGCGAGCAGCGGGTGCTTCACAAATACACATGCTCTCTCTAGGTATCATATTGATAATTGTACATATCCCTTTGCTATTGATTTTTAATAAATTCAAGAACTGGGCATTTCAGAGGAGAAAGCTAAACCTCCATGGGACCTTGTCATCTGGAATATGACACAGCTTTATGGAGACAGTTGAGGCCAGGCCTGGGTGGGGACAGAAACATCCTGCGGAGAGGGTGGAACCACCAGCGACGGGGAGGGGCGTGTCCGCGTGCCGGCCTTGCTGCCATACCCTAGACATCACCCGATCAGGATGGACTCGGCGCGGGACCTCTCTGCCCAGGCATCGGAAAGTAGAGACCTGGCTCCGAGTGTGGAACAGGAGATTTACCTGAAAGATACCCCAGTTTGGGCCCGATAGAGATCAGCTGGCATTTCGTGTGGCTGAAAGACTGGCAACTGAATACTCTGCCCCGCCTGACCCAGCCGCTGTACCAACGCCACGGATCGATTTCTATTTTTTCCTTTCTTCTGTAAACAGTGGCGCGGGGCAGGTCTGCCCGGATGGCTTGCACACGGGCCTGCCCCGGGGCCCTGATTGTCTGTGGCAGATAGTGCAGGCATGAATTCACACCCATCCCAAGTTCATTCACATCGAGCTTTTTTGGCACTTTAGTAATGAAAAAAGAGAAATGAAGAAAGAGAAGGATGGGAGGAGGGGGTGGCCGGGAGAGCCATCGATATGAAACATCCCGGCTCGGATTCTGGGCAGACAGCTGCTTTGTGTTTGGAATTTGGGGCTGGACTGGGTTTCAGGCAAACCGCAGCCCTGAAGCCAGCCTTTCTTCTTGCTGCCGACGGGTGCCCACAAACGCCTAAATATAGAAGCTGGCACTTGCGCTTATTTAGGTTTTCAGGAGAAACTCAGGTAACACAAACTATCTCAGATCAGAAAGGCTTACGGTCTCCCTGTGATGGTGGAGGTCACTTGTCTCGGTGGTGGCCGCAGGGGTCCTTTTAGCTTCGTCCTTTTCTCAAAAACGCAAATGCAGTTTCCACCTCGGAAATGAAGTCAGTGGACTGTTTCGAGGCCCCTTCTCGGGATACCCGGAGCGTGTCGGTGGCCCCTGCAGCGTGGCCGGTGGCCCTGCTTCCCACAGAGAGGGTTCCACCGGCGTAATCCTGCAGACACGCTGAACACCGTATTTTACTAGAGAGTGATGAGATTACAAGAAAGAGACGGATGAAGAAAGAACAGCAGAGAAAGGAGAAGAAATGAAGAAAAGGAGTGTCAAGCCCCCGCCCAGGTGTGTCAGCTCATCACAAGGGCTGCCACTCTGCTGTTGTAGATACACCTCCCCCCGGACATCGGTGCCCTCACGTGTATCACGCAAGGCCCATCATGGTCTATACTGCGGCAGCACAGGTTTCTCTTCCATGCAAACCCAGAAAAGGGGAATTGTCAGCTAGGGGCAAAAAGATGGCTAATTGCTGTGTGAGCTCGGGCAAGTCTCTTACCTTTTCTGGTCTCAGTTTTTTTACACATAAAGTATGAATAACATTACTCTCCTACCTCCCAGAATAAAAATAAATACAATAATGTGTACAAAGCACCCTGGGAGGCACTTGCCGGACAAGTGGTTATATTAATAACACTATCACTCCTGACCCGTGGGCTTGATCTGTTCCTGTCCTCACTGATACTCAGCAGCACAGCAGATGAAGCTAAAAGAGTTAGGCTAAGTGGCACAGACAATAAGCGCTGCAGAGGAGTGGTTGGGAGTGGGGAGGTCTGCCTGGAGGAAGCAACATACCACGATGACCAAGGTGCTGACTCTGGAGCCAGAGTTCTGGGTTCTTACTCCAGCTCTGCTCCCTATAAGCTGTGTGACCTTTGAATGGTTACTTAACCTCTCTGTGCCTCAATTTCCTCCTCTGTATTCACACCTGTTACAGAGTGAACACTTAGCTTAGATATTCTTAAGCTAAGCCTTGACACTTGGGTGGAAGACACGGGAAGGCAGAGTAGGGAGAGGGGGGAATTCCAGGCTGGTAGAGGACTGTGAGCAATGATGTGGAGGTGTGATGACTAGGTCAGGTTAATTGGATCACGGTGTTGGCGCTGGGGGTTAGTGGTAAATTAGGGGGAGAAGGAAGCTAGAGTCACACCAGGTAGGCTGCAAATGCCAGCCCATGAGACTGGGCTTGGTCTCATGTCAGATGAAAAGTCAAGGTTGGTTTCTGGGCAAGACACTTGCTTAGTGTTAAGTGTCGTCCTTGATTGATCTTGTAACAATAAATAGGACAATGAGAATGAAGGAAGCGATTGCAGGTGGGGAGGCCAGACAGGTAGCAGCTGCCTCTGTTCGGGTGCTGGCTCTGGACTGGGGCAGGCGTGTGCCACCACGCCCTCTTCCTGTGTCCATGGCAGACATCACTAGTCGATCGTGGCCATCTTGCCCATCAAGGCCAAATGCAGCCTGGAACACTGTCTCCACCCTGTGCTCCAGGTGACAATCATCAAGCGTCAGAGCCAGGACTTGAGAGGAAACCTGCCGGCTTCTCCTGGCTGGGGTGGGCTAAGATGGCGGGCCTGGGGATGAGAGGGAGGGGACCACCGTGAATAAATAGAAAAGAAAAGGAAGGAAGGAAGCAGTACAGAGTGGACTAGTGGACGGAAGGAGGGTATCAGAGACGACTCGCAGTTCTAGGGGGCTGAGGAAAAGTGTTGCTTGTTGAAAGCAGGACAGCGGGGTGTGCGGGTGGGGCAGGGTGCAGCAGTCTGGGCAAAGGCGAGATGGCTTCGGGGCGTGCTCAGTCGCAGGCCAGTGTGGGACATCCGAGAGGAAGCATTCAGCCCTCACTTGGAGATATGGGCCAGTGGGAGGCTGGAGCTGGGGACTCGGATTTGGAAGCTGGCCACACGGAGGTGACAGCTGACACTGCTGGGACAGATGATCTCGTAGAGCGAGAGCGTGAGGGTAGGCGAGGGAGGACGGACACCCGGCTGGAGCAAACACTCGCGGTGAAATACTGAATATCAAAAAATCTCCCAGCAGGAGAACTAGAAACAAACGGCTCAAGGGGTAGGAAGAGAAGGCGGTCGCCATGTCAGACAGGCCGAGGAACGATTCACGAAGGGGTGGACGGTAGGTCCACCGTGGCAGAAGGCACTAGAACAAGGGCTGGGACTGGGCTCAAGGCCACTTATGACCTTTGTCACCCCAGTGGTTCTGACTTTAGAGAGCCCTGTCCCCATCCTATCAAATGAATTAAAACTCACGGAGAGCGCACATGAGCGTAATTTTATATAACTGTGTACAAATTGAGTTGGCTCGCAGTCGAGTCATCGACGTAATGTTATGGTTTGTAGACATTTAAACATACATTAATTTCAATTTTGTGGTTTTCGTTTCATATTTTAGAGCCAAAAATATTTTTTCAGCTCTCAAATATTTTCACAGGCCCCTGAGAAGCATGTCATAAAGCTTAGCTGTTTTGCCCGTAGTGCCAAATGTTTTAAACAGCCGAGCCAGGGACCGAGGTGGCAGGGATGGGGGAGGGACGGCACGGGCCAAGGTCCTGACAAGGACCGTCCTGTCATCTGGGTGTGTTCACTTCCATCACGTGTCCCCACTCTGTTGGCTTAAGCCTGACTCTCGGCCACCTACATGGCCACGGGCAGCAGAGTGAGATCGCAGCAAGGAACAGCCGCCACGTGTGGCACGGGCAGGAGCGGACGCTGCCCACATGGTGCAGCAGGGTCCTGAAGGCCCCTCCAGTGCCAGGTGTTGACTCTTCCGTTTCCGGATCCGGAGGCATCTTGGGGGTCCCAGAGCAGGAATGAGGGCAGGCAGGAAGGCAGGCAGACTTGGGAGCTCAGGAAGTAGCTGCGTGCAGGAATATATCAATGTTTTAATGGCCTGCTACAACTCAGCTCCTGGGGACCCAGCTAGTGATCAGGCTGCTTGGCTGCCCCAACGTGATGGACGCAGCCAACGTTCAGAACTGTTAACCCCACTGTGCAGGCAATAGATGTGGGTACCAAGTACCCTCGAGGGCTGGAGGGGGGGTCCCCTCACTGAGGACAAAGTACTCCAGCCTGCAAGGGGAGAGGCATCCAAGGTTCAAAGAGCAACTAGGCGAGCTAGTTGCCAGGTGAGCCCAGGTGAATGCCACCTGACCGAGGAGGCTCAGTGAGGCCGACAGAGGTGTGGGCTTGCGGCCAGCCAATCTGCCCAGCCCTGGGTTCTTGGGTTCGTCCCTGAGACTGGTCACTCCCTGTGCCCATCCCAAGTTTCTTCCACTCCTCCCCCAGCCGCACTCCCAACCCCCCTGGAGCAGGCCAGAAGGGCCAAGTCAAAAAGTCTAAGTACTTTTTAAGCACTGCAATTTAGTGCAATTATTCAAAAGTAAACAATCTGCTCTGTCAATTAAACATTATTTAGCTTGCATTTCTTCTATGCATCACACAATCAGCGCTGCAGCTTGCTGGCTGAGCGCGGCCGGGGCCTGGTGGCTGCTGGCTCCTTCAACAGCTCTGCAGCCAGAGCCTCAGGCGACTTGGCTGTGTGTTCCCTCCAGCCGAAGGTGACCTGTCGTATGGGCAGGGAGGAGTAACAGCCACAACTCAGCACGATTTCCTGTCCTGTCCTGTTGGGTGTCTCCCTTTTCTCTCCTCTCACTGCATTTCTTCTTCACACCCTGCCTTAGCAGAACTGGAGGGTGCTGTCTGGGGCCGGAGGAGAGCCGTCCTTCTGGGATATGTTCTCTGACCCAGAGGTTTTTATTTTATTTTATTGTGTTCTAGGTAGAAGGAATCCCAGCGTGCAGTGCCTAAAAGCCTTCCCTTCATTTTTATATCCATATGTATTTCACGGAAATTTAATCCATGTGTTTCCCATTCATTTACACTTAACTCCTCAAAATATTATTTCTGAGAGCCATTTGATGTCCAGAGAGCCATGCCAGCCATTTGTCAGAGCCCTCTCTGCTCCAGGTCACATCATTCCCCCACGCTGGAACATGCCTGGCCCCCTAAGAAGCAACATCTGCAACTCCGAGAGTCAGAGGGGCACAGCCTGGGCATTCTGAGGCCACGGTGGTGCCCCAGGGAAGAGGCTGGCGGCAGGGATCCTGTGTTTCCATCCGCCCGGGAACACTTCACACGTCACCCCGCTCCTCAGCCAGCCACAGCCCACGCTCCCGTGCCTTTGACATCGCTTGGAAACCTTCCCGTCTAAGCCTCAGCTGCCCAGACGCGACCCAGTCTTGCTTTCAAGACCCACTCTTGCTCCGGATCATTTTGCCCAATTGACACCGCTTCACCAGGCAGCCTGTTTTGCTGACAGATGCTCTAATGATAATGGATGATCATTTGTAGTTGTAAAGGGTATCACAGTTCATAAAGCTATTTTACGATTCTTCAAGATGGGCAGAACAGGTACCACCAGCCCTCCCCCCATTCTGCAGTTTGAGAAACTGAGCCTCAAAAGAATGGAGCCCCACCTTGAATTAGACAGTCTCCCACTACAACAAACCCTTCTTTCTATGAGTTTGGATCATAATTCTGAAAGACATAATCTCAAATGAATGCCATAATCCCATATGTTGAAATCCTGAAAGATCAAACTCCCCTAAATCTAAAATCCCTAAGGTCTAAAATACTGAAAATCACAACCCTGAAGGTTAAACTCCCAAATGTTTTATTGAAATCCTGAACACCAAATTCTGGGGAAGGGATTAGTAAATTTTTGGTTGTACACAGGATAGTGGCATCATGTTAATTGCATTATTTTAGGCAGAACTATTACCTTGTTACTGTCTTTGTTTGGAAATTAAGTGTGGTTTAAGGAGATACACAGGGATGCCACGTTTACAAGGGACGATTTATAGACTTGATTTTAGGTGTCACTTGACTGGATTAAGGAATAGCTCTGAACTTGGTAAAGCATTATTCCGGTGAGTCTGTGAGGATGTTTCCAGAGGACATTAGTGTGTGGGTCTGAGCAGACGAGGTGGGCAAGATCTGCCCGCAACATTTTGAGTGTCTTGAAGATCACAGAAGTGAAAGTGTAGGCGAAAAACACAAGAAATCTCCCCTGCCAAGTTATTCCACCGTGCATGACTTCTGCCCCTTCACTCCTCCTGCCATCCTTGCCTTCAAAAAGCACCCTTCATCAGAGAATAAAAACAATTTGACAGGCTCAGCAACCTTCGAATCAAAGACACGTGCTGACATGGAAGTTCCTCCATGTTACGAAACACACTGAATGGCGAACTACTCCTGGGTAGGAATCCGACCGTCAAAGAAGACAGGCTTCTTATATTTACCACTAAATTTAACACAGAAAAGCCAGCACATGCTTCATTTTGGCTAATGCATGGCACTCTCAAACTGTCCCTGCTGTTTTTTATCAACAATATGCAATTCACGCCCCTGTTGGATCCAAAAATGCTAGAACTTTTCTCCTCCCATATGTATTAATGACTGGAAAAAGTGAAGTACTTTATAAATGCTTGTTTGAAGATTTTGTAGCTTTGCAGAAGAAAATGGATTTCAATGGAAGCCCCAAACCATAATGACATATTTGGAATTAGGTGTGATCAAGGCTTCTAAAAGTGAATTTCAAGGTGTTCCCAATAAAGTTTGTTTTTTTCCATTCAGCCCAACGTATTTGGTGGAAAATTCAGATGAGTGGATTGACCACTTGATACAGCAACGACAAAAACTTCAGTTTAAAAATGCATCATTTGTCTGCATTGGCATTCCTTCTAGCTGACGAAATTCCAGGGGCCTTTAATGAATTAGAGCCACATTTGCCTGAAGAAGCCGGTGAAATTACTGACTGGCTCGAAAATAATTATGTGCATCGTAGGATAAAAAGACACACAATGGCATTGTCTTTGATCACTACTATTGTTTCCACCAAATTCGTGGTCTGTACGTGAGCACGTGTGGCATGGCACAAGAGACAGGAAAATTTAATAGGGAGGGCTCGTGCTGGTGTGCACTGAGTCACAGAAGAATTTCAGAAAGAGCACCACATTGAAAATGGACATGACTGTGCTCTCTAGGACAGCCGTGTCTTAAAAGGAAAAAAGCAGCTATTCATCGTAATGCAAGACTTCAAGATACAGTTAACGGTCGTGAAAGTCAGCCAGTTCTTAGGGACTATCTCCGTGTAAATGTCCATAATATATCTCTGTAATACCCTTTTCACTTCAAATTTACTTTTTAGTTTTTTTCTCACTATTTTAAATTATCAGCATTATTGTGTATAATTCACTATGCTATGTATTTCATCTTTGCATCATTTCCAATACTGGAGGTATAAATTGTTAAAGTCATTTAGAGAGTTATTATGGGCCAGGCATTGTTGTAGACCAATATAATGTGAGACATAAATGTAATTGAAAATTTTCTAGTAGCCACGTAAGAAATAGTAAAAAGAAATAGGTAAAATTAATGATAATAATATATTTTACTTACCCCAGGATAAGCATTTAATTAACCCCAAATTATTAGCATTTCAATATGAATATAACAGTTATTAATAAGATATTTTACATTCTTTTTTTCATACTAAGTTTTTGAAATCCTGTGTGTCTTGTGCATTTACACCGACCTCAACTCGGACTGGCCACATTTCAAATGCTCGATGGCCACATATAGCCAGCGGCTACAATAGTGGAACAGCACAGCTGAGTGGACCATAATGAACCATGTTTCGTCAATGATAGACCATATCTATGATGGTCGTGCCATAACATTATAATACCGTATTTTCACGGTACCTTTTCCACATTTAGATACACAAATGCCACTGTGGTGCAGTTGCCCACGGTATTCAGTACAGTAGTGTGCTGTACGGGCTTGTAGCCCAGGAGCAACAGGCTGCACCCTGTCGCCTCGGTGTGCAGTCAGCTGCACCACCTAGGTGCGTGTAAATACACGCTTTGACGTCTGAACAATGACGAAATCGCCTAACCATGCATTTCTCAGAACACGTTGCCATCATTAAGTGACACCTGACTGTATGTCACTTCCACTGATACCTCATTGGCTCACTCTGGTCACATGGCCCCACTCAGCCACACAGGGGCCAGGAAGTGCAATCCTACCTGGAGCCCAAGAGGGGAGAAACCCAGGAATATTTGGGGAGTGGCCCTAATGACTACCAGCTACACCCAAAGGAGACCAAAAGACCCCTCCAGGGAGTCCCATCTTCCACCTCCATTTTGGAGGCCAAATTCAGGCTTTTCAGGACACCTGAGGCCCTCCATCGCTGAGGACTCGTCCAGCCCCCCCTTCCAGAGTCCGCGTGTGCAGGGAGAGAGGAGGTGGGACCCGCCCTGGCCACGCGGGTCTGGCCCATGTGGGTCTCTGCGTGTGTGGCGGGGGGACGGCCCGGCTGCTTTTCCTAGGGTTTCCTCTCCCTCAAGCATCGGATCCGTCCCTGCCTATCGGAAAGTGATAAGGGAATGGAAAAAGTGAGGCTATGGCCGGAGCCTGGGAGGGAGGCGCAGAGGGAGCCGGGCATTTTCCTGCCGTCACGGGAGAAGTCTGTCTTGTGTCTCAGTGTCCCCCCTGTGCCCCCAGAGTCAGGAACTCATGCAAGTTTTCCACACACTGATTCTGTTGCATCGAAATTGATGAATGAGCTCAGGGTTATCATGGAAAACAGCCGCTGAGACAGTGCTTACCGGACGGCGGAGCGGACGGTGGCCCGGGCTGTCGCTTTTCTCCATATGAACTTCCTCAACCTCGCTGCCTGCCCGGGTGGGATTCCCGCCTTGGGCGGACCCAGCCTTGGCTGGGACCACTCGGTATGCAACGACGTAAGCCCACTTGCGAATATTTGTCACAGGTTTTTGGAGGAATCCTAAGAAATGGAAGAAGCAAAAACAATTGAAAAAATGAAGTTTGTGGTGAATTTGAAACACATCTGAAGAGGACTTTATGGAAGGGACCCTAAAGATGGGACAAGAAATGGCTCCAGGCCAGTTCTCCCCTAACCAGGTCAGGAGGCTTTTTCCCACCTTGCCCCGGCTTGAGGACGAAAGGCTGCCCTGTGTCCCCTGAACCTCACGACCCCGAAGTCAGCCACCTGACCACAGATTGTCCCTACCTTGAAGCTACATGGGCTCAGAAATTATTTCCTTCTGCTCTCCGGAGTCCAGGCCACTTCCAGAGAGTGGGAACACATGGCGCACGTTTACGAAGCCCTCTAGTGGGAGCCACGGGTGGCCCCCAGCGTGAACTCGAAAAAGCTGCCTGCTCTGGGTGGGCGCAGCTGCTGAGCATTGGCCTGGAGGATGTTCTGGAGCAGAGTTTGGGCCCCACTCCCCGCCTCAACTGGCGCCTTTGCGCAACTGAACGCCTTAGTTCTGAGCTTAGGCCCCGTCCCTTTATTTTTATTTATTTATTTTTTCTTTTTTATTTCAGCCCCTTTCTTTAAAATGGAGACTCAGTTCCTCCCACCTGCGCTGCCTCACTGGGCTGCTGCTCTCTGCTCCCTGCCCTCGTGCCGTCGCCCGGGCTGCTCCTGCTCTCCCTCAGTCCTCGAGCCTGGCCAGGCTGCTCTTTGCTCTCTCAGCTCCTGGATTATCCCCTGGACCACGTTTGTCCCCTCGTATTCTTACCGTCTTTCCCGTGAGATAGTAAGTTCCAGGAGGGCAGGAGTCCTATCCGCTCAGGGCCCTGCTGGAACCCCAGCCCCTAAAACAATGCCTAGCACGCAGTAGGAAGTCAATAAAATGGCTGAATTAATGAAGTCTAGACCCATTTGTTTTTTATCTTAAGGACCTTGCTAGTCTATAGTTACCAATACGAATGTAGGGATGGGTTCTTTTTCCCAGCTGGAATCTCCCAAAAGCTTGGGGGAGACAGGCTGTGCCTCCCCCATCAAACATATCTCCTGCCCCTTCTCTGTCGATAGAGATCTATGAGGGTCCTCCCCACTGTGCGCACTTACCAAATGTGACCCACCATTAGCCAGGTTTGACACCTGCTCCGCTTCCTGCTCACAGGGCAACCCAGAGCCAGCTCCGCATTCCAATGCGGCCCAGAAGCGCTCTGCATTCCAATGCTGACTGTCCCACGCCCTCGCTGTGGCACCCTGGCATGCTTATTTGGCCTCCCTGGCTTTTCTCGTATGTAAAATGGGGGTAGTCATAGTACCAACTAATGGGGGTTTATGAGGATTAAGTGAGCTAACGAATGTGAAATGATCAGACTGTGTCTGGCACATAATCAACAATCGATAACCAGTAGCTCTGATAATGACAGTGGTTCCACAGTCCCCTGCAGCCAGAGTCCAAGTCTGGTCCTGATGCCAGGTGAGATTTGCTGTGGCTGCTCGTGGAAGTCATTCAGTCATTCATCATCCAAACTAACCTCTACTCGGCTCATGCCCTGTGCCTGGCCCTTTCTCGATCTCAGGGATGCCAGGGGCTGGGTAGGGAGGAGCTCCTGGTCTGGGTTGGTGCACTGGTGATGCTCCCATGTTCCTGGCCCCATCTGGCCAATCCTCAGCATCTTGGAGACACTCAGCAAGAGTCCTCCCTGGGAGCAGTGACTTCGACCTTGATTTATTCAATTCATATGCTTATTAACACCAACTGTATACAAGGCACCAGAGATACAGGAGTGAATGAGACAGAGTTCCTGTCCTCAGGAAGCTCGACTTTCAGCGTGGGAAGCAGATCAATGGGAGGAAATCTGATGTTAAACAGGAAAAACCAACCATGGGTAACGGACGGGAGGCCATTTTAAACAGGATGACCAGGAAAGTCTCCTGGGAAAGCCACATGAAAGCAGAGACCTGAATAAAATGAAGATGTGAACCATGGGGCTTTTCCAGAGAGGAATGTTCCAGGCAGAGGGGAGGCACACACAAAGCCCTGAGGGGAAGATGCTGGGCTCACACCGTAGGGGCCTGGCCAGGCCCGTGGCTCTTCACAGCTTTGAGCCACCCTGGCCCAGTCATTCAGGTTCCAGGAAGGAGGATATCTTCGTTCTTTACCATCTAAGACACTGGGTTACTACTCTACAGAAATACAGATTTCTTAGCTCTTTCATTGAGATACACAGGGTTTGGTCCCCAGCGAACGATTCTGTTTAAAATTCTCCCTCCTCTCCTTGGGCTTTATATACTAGACATTAGGTTTGGGGCTGCTTCTGTCTCCCAAGCAGAAAATGGGTTTTCCATCGTGAAAAACAGCAAAACTGGGCCCACACTGGAACTGTCTTTCCTATTGATTAGGGGAAGCTGATCACGTAATGATTGTTGGTGGATGGCAGGTCCCTCTGTCTCTTTGGCTCTCAGTCTTTCCATCTGCAAAGTGGAAATAATCTCATTTCCTCCCTTCCCCAGCCCACCTCAAGGGAGGCCTGGGCTCCCCCAGCTTTCCCCAGCCACTTGTGTCCTCCTCAAAACCGTCAACCACAGACAGCTTGAGGACACCCTAAGATGCAAAGCTGATCTTTTCATTTGCTTTCAAGAGAGCTAAGGATAAAATTCAAGAAATCCTGGATGTGGCTTTTGAAGATGGTCCCCTACACACTGGTTTGCTTGTGGCAGTCCTCATGTGAGCCTATCACCCTAGACTCCGAGACCTGGAGTAATTATCAACGGAGCCCACGTCCCCTTCTCGGAATTGCAACATTCACATCCACAAGTGGAGCAATGAAGCCCTCTGTGACTTGGTTCTGCTAACCTCTTTGGCCTCTTCTTTGCCTCTTGTGGTCAGACTGTCCTCCAGCCCACCACGTTCCCTCTTCCCTTTGGGATAGCCTGTGTGCCGCTTCTAGCTGGCATTCCCCTTCCCACCAGCCTACCCCTCCTGTCTCTTCCCCTGAATCCCGGCTCTTCATCCTCCAGGGTTACCTCCTGGAAGCTTCTTACCCCCAGAGTCCACCCTCCTCTGTGCCCACAGCCCATGAGTGTCCCCTGACTCACCCCTCACCACAATGCCATCTTGAACTGAAAGCTCCATTATGACAAGACTGCACGTAATAATGCTACTCCTGCAAAGTCTAGTCTAGCCTGACACATGTTCAAAAATTACACAATGAACGCAATAAGCGGACAAGCTTATTGAATAAGTCTCCTAGGGTGAGAGTGCTTGGGGGATTCTCAGGAATTCTGAAAATGGGGAAGGACTCGATCATTATAAGGGCAAAGCAATATGGCAGCTAGCGTGTGACAAAAGCTTTTTTTCTCTTAAGGAAATAAAAATGCACCTGCAAATAGCTTGTGTTCTTCTAGGCTTGAGAGATTCCTTGGACATTACCAAGTTGATTTTCAGATAGACCCCTGGCAAGGGCAGCTGATCACACCCTTCTGTCCAAGCACTTACCCTCACGCTCTCCAGGCTGAGCCAGTGAGCCTCTCCCAGAGAAGTCACCCGCAGTGTCCTCTTCCAGGGAAGCCACCAGCACCCTGGACCAGGTCAGCAGAGCCTCACACCTCTGTAGGCAGCACCTGCCAAATCCCCTGTGCGGGCTTCGCCCCACCCTGCACACACAAACGCAGTTCTGCAGCTTCCCCAGAAATCTCTTCAGAGGCAGCCAGCCAATTAAATGAACATTTTTAATGTTCCCAAAGCTGTGGTCCCTTGATGTCCACACCAGGGGGACACTGTGTGGGGCGGGGGAAGGGAAAGACCAGGATTTATTTCCAGTGAAGGAATTGATCAGTCAGAGTGATCTTTACTAAGCACAATAAAAAGATGTAAGATAACAATAGTTGAAGTTGTCATAAATTATCAGAGCATCACAGTTGGAGACAAATAAACACGTAGGGGCACATGAACATGCCAGCCGTAAGCTTATGGCCCGGGAAAGAAAAGCAGGCTGCTTGCCGGCTTCCTCCTTCTAGACAAAGGCTTTCTCGGTCTGATTTTCTCCGCCCGGAGGTCCCTGGGCACTTGTACCATCAGTAACACTTCACGGAGCTTTCAGTCCTAACAAATAATTAGCTAAAATTGAACCAGGGATTTCTTACATGTATGTCATAGGTCTGATATGAATAATGAGGCAGAAGGTTAACAGTGGGTCAGAGACAGTTCCCCATCTTCCAGCTTATTTATTCAGCGAAATGAGAAATTGATCACATTATTGCGTATAGGGGGAGCCTGATTCATCGCAATCAGCTTGGAATTGGCAGTTTTGACTGTAGGCAATTTGGGGACATTACTTATGCCTGAATAGGCCAGGGAAGGTCATTTATAGCTTGTTAACACCTTTCCAACCTCCTGCATGCCAGATCTGACTCCCCTACCCTCTTTGCTCTGCACCCAGACCAAATAAAAAATCATAGAGAAAAAAATCATAGAGATGAGAATGACACTTCCTATAAAATTGAAAGCACTATGAGAGGTACTCCAGAGAAGGCTTAAAATGTACATACACATAGTTTGTTTATGCAACCATCCATCTGTCCGTCTGTCTCTCCATCCATCCACCCACCCACCCATCCTTTGTTTACTCATATGCGATTCATTCATAAGCCCGTTTCCCAAGCACCGGTTGCCTGTGCAAGATCAGTGATCGCACCAGGCACTGCAGCTGCAGAGATTACAGGAGCTCAGTGGTGGCTCCGGGGTGCAGGACGAGGCCTGCTGAAAGCCTCTCTGGAGGGAGGGCAGCGGGTATGATGCCAGGCTTTGGGGATATTCCCAGAATCCAACACAGTTCTTGGCAACGAGGTGATACTTAATAAATGTGGGGTGAAGGGGAACTCCAGAGGAGTTGCTGGTGTAATTTATGTCAGCTAACAGTACTGAGCGCCTCCTATGTGCAGGAACTTGTGTTGACAGCAGTGGCCAGTGGCATGGAGTGCTAGGCCCAGCTGTAAGAGTTGGACAGTGGAGTTAGTGCCCTGTAGGAACCCAAACTATGCACTCTGGAATCAGACTCCGAGACTCAATTTCCCTATCTGTAAAGTGGTGGCAATAATAGAATCTACCTCAGGTGACATGTAAAAATAAACACTTAGGAATTATGTCTGGTGCATTCTAGGTACTCAGTAAGTGACAGCTGTCATTATCATTATCATCATCATTATGATCAGAATATCTGGAAGACAACTTTGTCTGCCCTAGGAGAACTGCTCCTTTTCCCAAAACCCTCAAGAGGAGGAAGGGACTGCAATGTGATGTTTTGGCTATTTATTGTTACATAACTAATCAGCCCAGACCTACTGACTTGAAACAATATCAACCATTTATTATCTCTCACGTTTCTGTGGGTTGACTTGGCTCAGATGGGCGGTTCTTCTGCTGGTCTCACTTGGGGTCTGTCATGCAGTTGCTGCCAGTCAGCATCTAGAGCTAGAGTCTATCTGCAGGCTGCACCACCCCATGTAGCCTCAGGGCCTCTCCTCTCTAACCAGGACAGCATGGGGACTAACCCAGCAATGAGATATAGCAGACTGGAGAAGCATGCTACAAGCAGCTCAGTATCTCTGCTCTAGCAAGCAATGAAGGCTGCCTGAATATATAGAAATGGTTTTATTATATGATCATATCCTTAATATTAATTAAAGTTAATCAATATAAGCACTGCCCCTCTCTACTCCCAGCCCAGGAACACACTAAGAGGACAGATGCAGCTAGGCCTGTAATTTGCACCATCAATATCCTTTAAAAAATCTTTTTGCATAGTCCATGTGTGTTCATTACATGTCATTTTTTATGTCCGTGGTGTGCTTTGCCTGAGCCCATTTTTCCCTCCAAGGAAAGAATCACCTTTCTTTGCTAAATTCCAATTGTCTTGAAGCCAGACCCAGCATTGCCATAAGTAACAGATTTACAGACCCTCAAACAAATGCTGGGCCTCGGACAGGCAGCGGACGCAGAAGTGGGTGGGAGGGGCCGTGGGGGCCAGGGCTGAGACTGTTGGTGGTCTCCACTTTTTTCCCACCTCTCCCCCCTGCCGTATATACACACACAGAGTCATCTTCATCCTCTTCCCAGCCCTTTTTCTGCCCTTAGAATAAACAAAACTCTTTCATTCTGGGGCCTAGAAGATTCCATAATGAATTGAGCCTCTTAACAGTCTATTTTAATAAAACTCAGTTCCCTGGCTGTATGGAGACCATAAAACATGCAGGTTCCAGCAATAATATGTTTAGTAGCCCTGCTTGATAAAGTGGAAATGTTTGCATGTTTCAAATTATGAGCAATTTAAAGTAGGAAGCTCGCAAGCCAGTTCTTGGGTTATGAAGCTTGACATTGTTAAGCCTTAAGAGAACACATACTTCAAAGTCTCCTGGTCTGAAATATGTCCTGTGCGTCGCTCAGCAAGAACCAGCTGGGATAAGCCCACAGCCGGCCTGGAGGGGGAAACCACAGCACGATGCTGTTTGGCTGACAGCAAATCTGCAGGATTTTTGTTTAGAAAGATGTTACCCCAAGAAAAGGCCTGCCTGCCCCAACACCTGCCCCCTTGAAACATGCACTCCTGAGGTGCCCATGAGCTTGGCTGGTTTTGGAGGCGATGATTTGGCATCACCAAAGAGCTCAAAAAGATGCTGAATGTTACAAGGGAGATCTGAGCCTCCTCTGGCAGTTGAATCCTACCAGTGGTTTTAAACTGACTTTATCTAATCCCTCTGCTTTAGTTTGTTTTATATTAGACTTTGTGTAATTTTCATTTGAACAAGTGGTTTTCCCAAAGTTCACTCTGCTCCGGCCACACTGGCCTCCCTTCTGCCCCTCAATCTTGCCGAGCTGCACCCGCTTCAGAGAATCACTGAACACTTGCTGTTCTCTCTGCCTGGAATGCTCATCTCCCATCTGTTTGCTTGGTTGGCTCTTTCATGTCTTTCAGTTTTTGGCTTAAATGTTACCTCCTTGGAGAGGCTTTTCCTCCCCACTTATTTTCTCACATTTCCTTGGTTTTCCCCCTTTGAGTACCTACCACAATTTTGTAATCATTTTGTTTATTTATTTGCTTGACTTGTTTACCGTCCATCTCCCCAATAATATGTCAGCTCCATGAGAGCAGGGATCATGTTTCTTTTGTTAACCACTGGGTGGCACAGAGTATGCACTCAGTAAATGCTTGTTGGATGGATGGGTGGATGGGTAGATGGGTGAGTAGATGAGTGGATGGATGGATGGATGGGTGGATGGACAGATTGATAGGTAGATGGGTAGATGTATGAGTGAGTGTATGGATGGATGGATTGATGAGTGGATGGATGGGTGGATGGGTGGCTGGGTGGATGGATGGATTGATGAGTGGATTGATGGATGGATGGGTGGCTGGGTGGATGGATGGGTTGGGTGGATGGGTGGATGGGTGGATGGATGGATGGGTAGATGGGTGGGTGGATGGATAGATGATGTATAAGGATTCTTCAAACTCTAAGACTTTAGTATTATGAGTCCTTAAGGGTTAAGACATGAGGAGAAGGTGAACTGGGTTTGAAAAGTCAAACACAGTTTCGACCCCAGTGGTGCTCTGGCAACAGTAGGAAGACACATGAGTGCACAGGCTCACTTTTGGGAAGAGTAGTTGCCAGAATGAAAATGACCCCACTTGCTCCTCTTTCAACATCCTACTTCTTCAGTTTATTTTCCCATGGTCCAAGATGGGAGATACAATTTCTATACCTTTAAAAAATCCCATAATTGCACCTACCCTGGATCCCCCATCCCCAAGCAGCAACCCCAGTCACACGGGAACAAAGACCAGCCTGTTCTTGCCTAGACAGCCGAGCCAGGCCCAGCCACCGTGTGGTATGCGACCCTGACTGGCGGGCTGAATTCTTCAGCTGATAAGAGTGCTGGTCTCTGCTGGGAGGGAGGGTGCAGATAGGGTGGGAAGACCTCCCTGTGGCTTGCTCTGCCCTGCCCCCCAGGGGAGGCATCCCCATCTTCCACAGGGTTTCCCCTTTCCCTCACCAAGCCCAGCTTGTATTCCAATCGTCTGGTGGCATCCAGGCTGTCTCTCTCTCCATGGGTATCATTTGCCAGCTGGACTTGACCATCTAAAACTGAAGGGGCCTCCATCAAAGGGCCCTGGGAGGGAGGCAGGCACAAGCTAGGACAGGGCTGTGAACACGAGGGCCACTCTCCTCCCGGGCCCTGCTCCACTTTCCACAGCCATCAGTAAACAGCCTCACTGGGTCCCCTACATCTTGCCCGGCAAAGCCCCAGATTCAGTGTGGAGATTCCCAGGCCACTGTGTGCACTGCTCACATTGTACTCCACCCACTTCTGGGGGCATTGGGCACAAGGACACAGTTGACCTGCCTCTCCCTGGAGTTGTGCATCACTGCAGCCCTGGGAAGCCCTGCACAGAGATCAGTTTTAGGGACTGGAATGCCCTGGGGGCCCGAACAATGGCACCTGCACGGACCCGCATCGTGAAAGATCAGGGCCCCCGTACATTGGGCTGCGTCTGGGTCGTCAGCTGTGGAATATTTCTACTGTCAGTTCAACAAAAAGTGTGATGATCACAGAGAAGCTTAACAAAGAAAATGCTATCGGGCAATTAGTAAGCCCAAGTCAGCAGGACTGATGTAAAATTTATCATGTTGGGAATAGCACGTTCATTTGCGTGTGACAAATGTTGGCGTGTGAGCGCGGCGCCTGGGGAAGCTACGGAAGACGTTGCTTTCGCTCTTGCCACCCCAAGTTAGAGTTCAGACCCTCTGCTCTGCTCTGGGATCTCAGAAGCCAGGGGTGCAGGAAACACAGTTGTGTTTTGTAGAGAAGAGGTCAGAGGCGGGTGCTCCGAGCTGGGGATGTGGGCTGTCGCTCCCAGGGAGGAAGAAGTGAGAAGCAGCAGTTTTGTTTAAAACCCAGAGAGAGGCCTTCAGGGATGTGCTTTGAAAGCTGCCCCCTAGAGGACGCAGCCAGGGCCCTGCCTCAGCCCGGCACGTGGGGCAAGGCCCCCTGCCCAGCCAGGTGCTGCTTATTATGAATAAACACTCACCCCCACAGCCCTGGAGTCACAGGCTGGCCGAGGCGACATTCGCAGCAGAGGGACCGCAGCCGCCTCCCAAGGCCCCTCGGCTCAGAGGCCAGTTGTCATCTGGGTGGGCGGCCCAGCCTGACTGCGGGGTCAGGCCCCAGGTGCCTCTGGAAAAGAATAGGGGATTGGGGTATTATTAGGTTCACTATTGCCCCCTGATTTCTTTTGTATGAACCTGCCTTTACAAACTCACACGTGTTTGCTTTGGAAGAACATTTTCATGGGGAGCCCAGAGATGTGACCCTCTCCGCCTGGCCTGCTCTCCTCCCCAGTCCGAGTCTCTGAGCCATGTCGAGCTGTGTAAGGTGTTCTTGGGTTTGAATGAACATTTATTGGGATTTAGGTCTTTACCACAGCTCATGAAACCGTGGGGACACAAGCGCCTGACTTCACATGAGGGATACCAGGGCTCTCGGCTCAGCAAGGCACCTGCTTTGCCTGCGTCTTGATCTCAGCTCCTTGCCGTTCTCCCCCTGCCCCCCCCCCCGGCCCCCAGGCTCCTGGCTGTCCCACTGCTTCCTCTCGGCCGTCCTCCCTCCAGCCTGAGCATGCTTTCGCATTCTGGATAACACGGGTTCCAAGAGCAGGAAAGGAGGAAACAGCCAGTGGCGAGGTTTCATTTACTGAGCACCAACTGGGTGCAAGGCTAGGTGTGAGGCTCTGAGGACACAATGGAGAATAAAGCATAGTCCTTATCCCCATAAGACCTCCGTCCAATGGAGATGAGCAGGGACTGTGCAGCCATCGATAACTGAGGGGGAGAAACACAGTGACTGGAAGGGCAAGGCAGGGTGGGGGAGGGTTAGAGCACAATGCTATGAGAGCACTGAGTGAGTGGGGTTGGGTATAAAGCAGGGGTGCTTCTTGGAGGAGGTGTCTCCTAAATTTAGACAAGAAGGGCAAGTGGGAGTTATTTAGGTGTAGAGGAGGAAGACTTGAAAGAGCAGAAGTGAAGGCAAGGGCGAAATTGCTTCAGGAAGCAATGAAAGGGCAGGGAGGGGGAGTGATAATACCTTCCTCCGGGCCTTACCGAACAGACAGACTGTCACACTGCGATGCCCAGTGAGAGTTAAGACCTGGGTAACCTCACAAACAGAACAATGGGAGTGGCTCATCTGGGGAGGAAGACACCACTGCAGCTGACCAGCTCCAGGGCAGGCTGAAGCAGGGGTCCAGGGAGTTCAGATGTGGTGGATTGGAGATGGCCACAAATTCTTTGCCATCCAAAAGCAGTCCATTTTTTCTCTCTGTGAATTTGGGCAGAGGAAGTGTCCTGGGACTTCCAAGCACAGACTTTGCGACTGTTATGCTTTCTTCCTCTTGGAGCCCAGTGGCCACACCGTGGGAAGCCCAAGCCAAACGGAGAGGCCACGTGGAGGTGAACCAAGGTGCCCTGACCAACAGCCACGAATGGACTCCCAGCCCCCAGCCAGCAGCCAATGCAACCGAGTGAGGCAGCCATCTTGGTTGTCCCAACAGAACTGAGTTCTCGGGTGACTCTTGCTCTGGTCAGCAACATCCGAAACAGAAGAACCGCCCCACAGAGCTCAGTAAAGCCACAGACTCTTAGAGAAATGATAAGTAGTTGTTGTTTTAAGGCACCAAGCTTGGGATGGTAGATAACTAGAATATCAGACCAAGGTCCATTCCTCTGAAGTTGAAGCAAAGTCAATCACTCGTGCTGGCCAAGCCCCCCACATGGGCTCCTTCTGCCAACAGCTTTAGGAGTTCAAGATTTCACCTTCCTGACAGGCCTCCCCCAGTTCTGCCTTCAGCCAGCCAGGAAGCACTGATGGACTGTATCGCCCGAGGCCCTTGAGGGAAAGGGGGAGTTGACACAGGAAGATACCCTCTCTCTCAAGGGGTTCACTAAATGTATGTGAAAAGGCAAATGTACCTTCCCAACTTTGAACTTTTTCAAGCCAGAAGTTTAGATGTTGTCCTTGATCCTTCTCAGCCCTCTCCATTAAACAGTAACAACCAGTATCTGCTCAGTACCCTTTATATGCCAGGCATCATTCTAAGAGTTTTACATGAATTAACTCATTTAGTCCTCATGACAACCCTAAGAGGAAAATATTATTTTCCTTCCCATTCTACAGGTGAGAAGACTGAGGCACGAAGTCATGTCACTTGCCCAAGTCACAAAGCTAGTCCATGACAGAGCTAGGATTTGAATGTAGGCTGGGTAATTCCAGAGCCTGTACTCTTGGCTATTCCATAGAATCAGCACTCACTGTTGAGTCAGAGTCTCAGATGCAAATCCTTTACTGTGTAACCTTGGTCAGATGACTTCACCTCTTTGAATTTATTTTCCTCTCCCTAAAATGGGGTCATATCTGCTTATCGAGATTGTTGCAAACGTGACAATGTATGCACCTTTCCAGTTACATAACTGCGGCTCAATAGATGCAGATATCTCTTCTCTTTTCCCCACTGAGAAAACATACATCACGTTGGATTTCTGAACTTAGAGGGTAATCATGGTGATAGCCCACTTCACGTTGAACTTAAGGTATGCTAGGCGCGGCCCCTGCTAAAGAAGTTTTGCATTGCAGCCAAGCTCTATAATCACTGTAAATACGTTGTGCTAAGGCAAGGGTCGCCAAACATTTTCAAAAAGGGCCAAATTGTAAATATTTTAGGCGCTGTGGTTCATAGAGTGTCTGTCACAGCTACTCAATTCTGCCACTATAGTGTGAAAGCAGCCGTAGACAATATGTAAACGAATGGGCATGACTGTGTTTCAATAACACTTTGTTTTCTAGAAGGGGCCAGATTTAGCTTATGGGCTGTAATTGCTGGCCCCTGCTCTCCGGTAGGTTGTAGAGGTTCTGCTGGAAGAATTTCCTCCAGGCCTGGGAGAAGATCTTGTAAGCTAGGAAATCGCCTAGAGCGGAAAATAAAGGAGCTCCGTAAGAGCTTTCATAAGCATGAAAATTCTGCCAAAGTATTACTACAACTTCTGGTATCCAGCATGCTAGGAGCCTGGCTCTATATCAGGTTTTCAATTCTGATATTTGCAACTTTGAAAGTAGTTTGCAGGAGTATAATGATTCATTTCACCAAAAAAAAAAAAAAATCATTCAATGATCAGTTTTGTGGCATTGTGATGGTTCTGTGTCTCTTTAGGAACATAACCCTCCTTTAACAAGATTCCTGCAGAACGTTAACCCTTGGGAATAACGCTGCAGGCAGGGGTGTTCTACGGTAAAAATGTGTTTGGGAAAGTTTGCATATCCTATTTGACCTCTTGGAGATGGCTAATGGATACACGTGTATTAAATGGCTGAGAAATCATATAGTAACAAAACCTGTTATTCTTGGTTAACTCTGAGTTTTATAAACTCACTTGGCCACAAAAACTTAATAGCTCATAGGTTAAAACATAGGGTCTGGATCCAATAAAATGAGAATAATAATATTTATCTCCTGGAGCTGGTGTGAAGAACACAAATGAAGGAGCCTGCGGCGTTCCCAGCGCGGGGCCTGCGGTGCGGTACGCGGGGACCGGACGCTGCTGGTCTACTAGCAGCACACTTGGGGAATGCTGGCAAAGAGAGTGTACAGAGATGTTAATAAACCCATTTCTCGGATTAATTAGGAGTTAGTTAGCGGTATTCTATATCATGTGATATAACAAATACCATCATCAAGTTTTTAGAAATTTTTTATTCTTGAAAATACAGACCCATGAGAGTGGCCTGTGTTAAAACTGCAGGTGCGTGGTGACTATCTCCTCATGAGACAGCAGGGTCCTTAGGGACTTAGCCCAGAGCAGGCAGGTGGCCATCTAGAGGACCCTGGAAGCTGGCTGAGTGGAAACAGCCTTAGAGGGTGGTGTGGACACTGGTGGTCTCGCTCCTCTCCACAGCAGGACGCTTTCAAACCCCTCCCACAAAGGCCAGCGGCCCCAGATATTGACACGTGCCTTTAAGCCCTTGGATACTTCAAAGGAAGAAGATTAGGAGCCAGTCTCAGAACCTGTTCCCCAGAGAGACGCGTTTGTCCAAAAGTTGATATTATTGATGCTAGTGGAAGCTGAGAAGAGCGTATAATTTCTTTAATAAAAGCTGGACTGTGTTTGCTGGGGCTCCCGGGTCCTCCTGCTTCCCCCGGAGGGTCCTCGGGGGCTGGGACGGCCTCCTGTGCTGGGCACGCGTGTTTGATCTGCTATGCATCCTCTCCAGGGCAGCTCAGACGAGCCGAAAGGCTCGGATCTCTGGTTGTCTCCAGAGTGTTTCTTCTTCAAATTCTTTGTTTCCTTCCGAATTCATTATAAACGACATAATTACATCTCTTTTTCTTTTCTGATTGAGCATATTTCTTACAAATGGTGATTTACCACTTGGCTGTGGGAGGAGGCTGCGCGGTGTCAGACGCGCCAGCAGCCTGGCCTCCTCCCGGTGCCCGCGCTCCTCCCTCGACGTGCACCTGGCCTGGGGCACCGACGGAATCCCACAAATCCTCGAGGAAGGGAAGACTGTCTGGGTCAGCACGTAATTGAGGTTCAGAGAACAACGACGTCCTTGCAGAGAATGGAGCCCCTGACGGAAGACATGCCACAGATTGGGGTGTGACCCAAAAACGTGATTGGGGGCGTATTGTTCCCAAGCCTGGACCGTTTATCCATATGTGATTGCTGTACTGCTTGCCTAGAAACAAATACTTGATTAGACCACTGCTTCCCAGCTATGGTGACAACAGAAAAGAGGAGGTGACAGACAGCAAATTGTCAATTGTAACAGGAGGAATTTAAAATTAGAGACAGATACAAGAGAATCCGTTCACTCATTCCTTTGCTAATGTTTACTGTGTGTCCTCCCAGGCCAGGCACTACGACAGGTAGTGTAATAATGGCACTGCAGCCACAATAGCTCACGTTTGTGGAGCATGTATTAATATTACAGGATAAGTATTATCTCATTTAGTCCCCACAGATAGGAACTAGTCTTATTATTACTATTATTTTACAGAGAGGAAAATGAAGCTTATTGAAGGGAAGTGACAGCCCAAGGTCAACGCAGCTAATCAGCAGCAGACTTTGGGTTTGATATTAGAGCCCCCTATTTTGGCTGAAGTGCCACTGTGAGGCAAACAGGGTCTCGTTCTCATGGAGTTTGCATTCTAGCGCGGGAGACAGTCTATTGAAAATAACGGCAAATTTATGCATATAAATAAGCAAGATAACTCCAAATAGCAGCAAGAGCTCTGAGAAACATACAAAGGAGCGATGAGGGGAGAAGGTGCCGGGAAGATCCCCTTTCCGCAGCCTGGCCCCAGGGAAGGCAGAACCGATTCTCCTCGGCCTGTGTGTCCGTCTGGAGCAGGACCCTGAACGAGAGGGGACTTCTGTGGCTCGCCCCGTTCTACAGTTGTACCGGTGGCACTTGCCACCGTTTACAGCCAGTGCTCTGCCTCTGTGTTCTAACACATGGGATTTTCCAACACAGGTAGAGCTACACCATTAGCTAAGAGCTGAGTTAGATGCTACCTAAACAAAAAGTTACCGTAATCCCACAGCGGACACCCAGATATGGCAGCAAACAAATATCTTAAACTGGAAAACACTCAACTGGGAGCGACTTTGCCCCCCAAGGGGCATTTGGCAATATATGGAGATGTTTTGGACGGTCACAAACGGGGAGACGGAGCTGCTAGCATCTAGTGGGTAGAGACCAGGGGGCTGCAGGAGCCCCTACAATGCCCAGGCAGCCCCCACAGCAAAGAATGGTCCAACCCAAAATGTCAGTAGTGGGAAACCTCACGCCACAGTGCAGGAGATAGATGATATTAATAGACAGGGAGACCACCACCCTCATTTTCTGGTGGCTCCTCTACCCCCCAAATCCTTCCAAAGTTTGCGGACAGAAGAACTTCCAACAAATTTTTTTACTAAAGTTTTCCATCAAAAATGCAACTCAAGAAAAGCAGAGTCAGGAAAGCTTCCACATTTAAAATAGTCTAACACTCCCATCAGGGAAAGAGGGGGACTCACTTAGAGACATGTGGCGAAAAAGACAATGCCTAAATCCCTAGTTGCGTAAAATTGATAATACAAAACATATCTCCATTAGGGTCTTCTTTAATTGAAACGATGCTTTCTTTCATCCCTGCCAGGAAGAAGAAAAGTCATGTTTCCAGCTTGGGCTGCTGTTTCATCTGCTGGACTTGCTTGTGAGCTAAGCCAAGTTTCATTAAAAATTATTGGTCTCATAACTTTTTTGTTTTTTGCTTTAAAGAGACCCATATGGAACCAATATCATGATCGGACTGTAGCTGCACAAAGCTATTAGGCGTTTTGACCCACTTGCTGCTTCTCAATAGATTCCAAGTACAAATCTAATCTTTTTGCCCCTCGAGTAGTAAGTGAATATCTCAGCAAACAAACCCAAACTTAGAAAGTCAGACTGAAGAAATGGCAAAACAGATCTGGTCAACACACAGACATCGTTCTTCTCCTCTGCAGGGCCCGATTCCTCAATAAGTTCAACGCTCTGTCTCCAGGGGAACCTCTACATCCTCTCCCAAGGTGCCAGCCATCTCGAGCCCTCGTCTGATTAAGAAATTCTCTGGTAGGACTGGAGCATCTGCAAAAGTGTAAAATATGATCACAGCCCGTGCACAAGTATTTTAACAACCCCATCCTTATGATAGGTTATATTTCATTGACTGGGAAGAAACACTGCATTATCTGGGAAAACAGCACAGATGTTGCCTAATAAACGTTGTGGTTTATGCATTGTATTAACCTCATGAAACATTTATGCAAATCTCACATTAACAAAAGGTAAAAGAACCATTCTACGTTATGAAGCACACAACAGGACGACCTCTGGGTTTTGTTTTTATGTGGGGTTTTTTTTGTTGTTTTTTTACCTCGGTGTTTTATGGGTGTGTTTGTAACTCTTGGGGTTTCTATTTAGAAGGACACAAGGGCATTACAGATTTTCATCTCTTCTGTTTTCAGTTCTGTTATCATTCCTTCCAGCTGATTTCACATTTTATGATGCTAATGGGGGGTGTATGGTTTTGAGTTTCTCTCCCGTCAGCTGGTCAGTGGGTCCGGGAATATATTTAATAGAATCTGACAGCTGATGGGACTGGCCCCATTGAGGGAGGATTTGATATGTGGAGCAAATGTGGCGACCCTGAATTCGCCATAATAACAGCCATTATTATTCCGCCTCTCGCGGCCGATGTAACTCTCTCTCTCGTACACCCCAGTACGTGTGTATAAAAGACATGACTTATGGATGGCTTCTTCCGTATACTGATCTGAGGCAGTTTAGATAGTGTGTCAAAACAGATTAGCTGTCTTACCCTGCCACAAAATTAAGGGAAAAAACTTTGTACAACTCTGCCCAACAAATGCACATGTGCCCGTAAACAAAGCCGGCACAGAAGGGGCACACATTGTCCCCGTGGGGGACGCCAAGAAAAGCCACAGCCTCGCCCAGGCATGGAGCCCCAGCCAGGACCCGGAGGGGCACAGCCCGAGACACAGCAGACCCAGGTGGGGAGGGGGCAGCTGAGCAACAGGTGGGACTCTGCCACCCGGGAGGCGACCACCGAGCTTCACCTTGATGCGTGTGTCTGGGGTGGTGGAGGATTTGGGCCCCTCAGCCCTGCAGAGTTGGAATCTGTTGAAATCAACACAGAAACCTGCGTCTGTGGCCACCCAAGGCATAGCCATGTTCTGTGCTAGACCTGCCACCACTTGGTTACTAAAGTCAGCTACCATTTAGGGAGTGCTTGTTATGTACTGAGGTTTACCTGTGTTGAGCCTCTGAATCTTCCCAAGAACCCTAATATTATTATTAATTATTATTATCATCCCCATTTAACATATGCAGAAACTGAGGAACAGGCAAGCTAAGTAGCTGCTCCAAAGTCACAGCGAATTGTCAGTGGAGCCAGGGTGGCCTCCCAGGCAGTCAGAGCCCATAGTCCTCACTGTGGCAGACTTCTGCTTCTGCTTCTGTCTGTCCCCAGACAACAAGGGGTGTGTGTGTGTGTGTGTGTGTGTGTGTGTGTCTGCATGTGCATGTGCACGTATGAGAATTCTTAGGCACAAATGTCCCCCTGGAAATCATCTGGCCCATCCCCCGGGCTGCAGTCAAACCTCCATTCAATCAAGGAAGTTACCATGTTTCTCCTTCTATAGACCAGGTGCCTCCCGTCCCACCAGGCGTCACAGAGACAAAGAGGGAACCCGAGTGCACCTGGCACAGCCCTGGGCCCAGGAGGGCCCTCAGAGCTTCAGTCCTTGGTTTCTGACCTCAGAACCCCCACCCAGCCCTGCCTCCTGTCCATTCGTTGACCTCCTCGCCTCCATCCCAGCCATCCAACATTCCTCTGAGCTTGTCATTTCAGGCAATGACATCAGAAAGAGCTGATTCTCCATCCCTGAAAATCGTTTTATTTATCCACTGTCATCTTCTGGCAAAAGGAAAATGGCTGCGGAGAAGGGGCAGATGCGTTCGAGGTACCTGAGGGCAGTGCGCCAGATGCTGGGAGATGACTCGTAGCTGTCTGGGTTTAGATGACATAGCGCTGGTGCTTTTTCGGTCAGAAGCATAAAACCTACTATTGATCTTGAGTAATGTGTCTGATTTTGAATGTCTGTTAAAGCCCCAGGCACTTCAATACCACATAATCAATATTTCCTTTCGTTCTTTCATTCCTTTCTTTCTTTCTTTTTCTTTTTTTTGTAGCAAATGTATGAGTTTATTTACCCATCCTGCAAGCATCCAACCTGGCCTTTTATTCCTCCTCAAGTAGGACACACAGCCTGCTGGGCACCGGCGGCTCAGCCCCTCCAGCTGCGGCACTGCAGACCCAGGACTAGCGGATGACGGCCACACAGCCGCAGTGCCCGCTCCGCAGCCTGACAGCTTCCCAGGAGCAGGCCGCACCCCGAGAGCAACCAAGAGACAAAAGGGAGGGGAGAGGGAGACAGAGATCGAGATGGGGAAATGTGAGGTCACATTCAGCTTGGTGTAGACCCTAAGAAAAATTACTATGTGGAATCTCGAAATTTAGAGTAGAAAGGGTGTTGGAGATTATCTGGAAAAACATTCCCTTTCAATTTGCAGATGGAGAAAATGGCCAAGGCTCCATGTGTCTGGGCTGTGGAAACAGCCTGGGGACCGTGAGCTAGACCATGTGAAATGTGGGTTAAGCCTTGATGCCTGTTAGGAAAAGGGTTTGGGGTCGACCAGGTGACCCTGCTGGTCTTGGTTCTTTCTATTCTGGCCCCGAGGACATCCTGGTAAGTGGGTCAACCAGGTGGGCTGGTGTGGTCAGAGCTACAAGGCCGTTGCGTCCCTGCCTACAGGCCCTGTGGCTGTGCTGATGGTGGTGGTGGCACTGAAGCGTGGCTTCTTCCACAGGCTGCTACACAGATTTGGCCTCGCAGGATGAGGACAGTGGAGAAGTGAACTTGATGAGCATTGAGGGGTGGGGCCAGAGAGCAAAGGTGACAAGTGGCTCAAAGACACAGAATGAGGAAGAAGTACGGTGCCCGGATTTGCAAATGGTCCACAGGAGCGGTGGAGCAGAGTGTGTACGTGTGTACGGGCAGCAAGAGAGACAGCGTCGCAGAAGCCCGTGCACATCCTGCGCTGAAGAGCTTCGAACTCTCGGCTTTGAAGGCTTTTGAGACAGGAGGGTGGCACGGTGTTGCCCTGTACATGTTCATGTCAGCTAGAGGACAAAGGGTGGATCAGGAGGCAAGACTGGAGTCAGGAAGCCAGAGAGTAGGTTATTCCAGCAGGCCAGGCAGGCCGTGACGATGGCTGGACCAGGAAGGGGCACAGCAGGGGATGGGTTTCTGACTTTCACAAGGGGGCTCTGCAGGATTCAGTGAGGGACTGGGTGGGTGAAGTGATGCAAGGATCAGGGTGGCAGACAGGGACACTTAAGAATCCTGGCACTTTGTGTGACTTATTATGACTTACTGTGTGACTTTTAGCGAGTCACTTAACCTCTCTGAGCCTTAGTTCCCTCATCTAGAATATGAGAATAATATGGGACTTTGATGAGGGTTAGATGAAGTAATGCATGAAGGTGTTTCCTTAGTGCCCACCATGTAGCAAACCTTTAACAAGTGGTAGCTGAATTTTATTCTATTATTGACCCTACAGGGGGTGTCCAATGAGATGTGATGTATTTTTAAGGAGCATCATTCATAACACAGTCTTGAAATAGATTGTTTGGGGCATAAGCTGTTTCCAAGAAGCAAGTTTGGGTGACTTCTCTAGTGCAGGACAATGACAACTTAAGCAGACACCCATCTCCCAGATTCCCTAGGAAATGACCAACTGCATATAAAAACAGGAAAATACTTATATCAGCACTGGGCATTGGAGAAAGGTGAAATTTATAGGCCAGAGGGTCTAAAGAATGTCTGTTAGATGTGCAGCATGAATAAGAAGATAGAACAGTTCAAAGGGGACCACAGATGCCTTCTCGTAGAATTGAGTTACTGCAAGAAACAAAAGTAAAGTTTCCAAGACCATTCAAGTTGTCAGAAGGAATCAGGAAGAAACTGTGACTTCCATTTCTAGAGAGCACTTTGAGTTTATCCGGGTAATTCCCTTTCTCGCCAAACCTCATTATGGTCTAATATATTGAAAAGAAAAGAAAAGAGAAAAGAAAAGAAGAAAAAGGAAGGAAGGAAGGAAGGAAGGAAGGAAGGAAGGAAGGAAGGGAGGGAGGGAGGGAGGGAGGAAGGAAGAAGAAACTAAGAGAAAAACTCTATCAGTACAAGAACATAGGCCATGGACAACCTAGAAACCTGAATAATTTTCCTGAGACGCGAGGAGAGGCAGGGTGGTTGAGGGAGGAACGAGGAAGGCCGCAGGCCGGTGCAGGCACGGGAAGGGCCAATCAGAGGCGGAGGGGTTCCACACGGGTCCCAAAACGCCCTCAAACTTAAGGGCGTGTTACTGCAGTTGGTATGGCACAGATTAAGGGACTTTAGGAATTATCCCAGTGCCCCCCCATAGGAACAGCCAATGGTTGTGAACAACCATTCACACCTGGACCCCCCAGGCATAAATCACGCGGGACGGAAAGAACAGGTGCCGCTGAGGCGACTCAGTGCGGGTGCTTGTTCCCCTGAGAGAGGGATTTGGTGCCCTGATTTGGGGCTGTTACTGCAGTCACAGCAGAAAAATAAATGCTTAGGACAACAATAAACTTTTCGGCCCTGTGAGGGCAAACGGAGCTGTCCCTGGGAAGACAGAGGTGAAGACGAGCAGGGGAGGGTGCCGTGGCAGATGACTTCGGTGCGGCAGCCCCGATGCCCGCCCGGGTGAAAGGCAGCTGGCAGGAAAAGGTGCATCCACGCGGCACGTGTGCCTCCCAGGGAGCTCACTTCCAGCTCTTCACAGTCAACCGAACCTCCCAACTGGAAAAATAAAACTGTAGAAAACACCAGGAAGTTCTTTTTCCCTCTGAGAGTAAAATACTTAAATAAGTTTCCAATAGAATCATTCCCAAGTCTTAATAGTGGACAGATAGTTTCCTTCTTTCTGCAAGTACGTACAATAAAGGGAAATTTAACAGGCATACAAAAACTTCCTCTGATTTTAAAAATGGGACTTACTTTGAGAAATCAAAACAAATACTCTTCCATGATATAAAGCTATACCAATACACAAAAATAAAAATGATCTCTAATTTGATATTTCTCATAAGATTGGAGATTTTGTTTCTTTTAATGGAAAAGAAAGATAGCTTCCTGGTGAAAAGTATAATCATGGAGATTTGCTAGTGCTATTAAGGAAGGCAATAGAGAGCAGGTTTAGTAGAGCCGGAAACAGAATCTGAAAATTTAGAAATGAGCTCAAGGAACTGTCCCAGAAATTAGCGAAAAGAAGACAAGAAGTGGCGATAATGAGAAAAAAGAGAAAGAAGGAAGGAGACACAGAGAGAAATAAGGGAAGAAAGCTACATGCCAGGGATCAGCTATCTATGCAAGAGATTTTAATGGTAACAACAGAGCAAATAAACATTACATTTTCCTGTAATGGAAAATTCTCCTGAGCTGAAGAAAGATCTGTGCCTTTAGAATCTAAAGGAAACTATATCCCATGGGCTGTTCAACTGCTTTTGTAAATAAAGTTTTATTGGATGGAATGCAGCCATACCTGCTTATTTATACATGGTCTATGGCAGCTTTCTTGCCCCAACAGCAGAGTTGCATGCTTGCAACAGAGACCCTATGGCCTGCAAAGCCGTGTGGCCCACTACGGAAAGATTTGCTGACCCCTGTAAGAGTTCCTTGAGACATATATGGATAAAATGTTTGAATTTCAAGAATAAACGTTTGTGGGTGGTGAGAGGTATGGATACTGTTTCAGTTTTCTACATGTGGTTATCCAATTTTCCCAGCACCATTCGTTGAATAGGGTTTCTTTCCCCCAGTGTATGTTTTTGTCTGCTTTGTCAAAGATTACATAGCCATATGAGGATGGTTTTTTGTCTGGGTTCTCTGTTCTGATCCATTGGTCTATGTCTCTGTTCTTGTGCCAGTTACTACACTATTTTGGTTACTATAGCCTTATAGTAGATATTTTTTTAAAAATCAACTCATGGTGGATAACAGATTTAAACCTAAGGTATGAAACCCTAAGAATTCTAGAAGAAAATGTTCGAAAAACTCTTATAGACATCAGCCTAGGCGAAGAATTAATGAAAAAGACCCCAAAAGCAATGATAGCAACAACAAAAATAAATAAATGGGACCTGATCAAATTAAAAAGCCAAGGAAAGCCAAGGAAACAATCACTAGAGCAAACAACCTACAGAATGGGAGAAAATATTTGCATGCTATACATCTGATAAAGGGCAAAAACTAGAACCTATAAAGAAGTCAGGCACATCAGCAAGAAAAAATCCAACAACCCCATTAAAATGTGGGCAAAAGACATGAACACAAACTTTTCAAAAGGAGATAGACTAATGGCCAACAAATATGAAAAATACTCAACATCTCTAATTATCAGGGAAATTCAAATCAAAACCACAACGAGATATCATCTAACTCCAGTGAGAATGGCTTTTATCAAAAAGTCCCAAAACAACAAATGTGACATGGATGTGGAGAGATAGGAACACTCATACACTGCTGGTGGGACTGCAAACTAGTACAACGTCTGTGGAAAGTAGTATGGAGATACTTCAAAGAACTAAAAGTAGAACGACCATTTGATCCAGCAATCCCACTACTGGGTATTTGCTGAAAGGAAAAAAAGACATTCTGTAAAAAAGACACCTGCTACTCGAATGTTTATAACAGCACAATTCACAATTGCAAAGATGTGGAAACAACCCAAGTGCCCATGAATCCATGAGTGGATTAATAAAATGTGGTATATGTATACCATGGAGTACTATTCAGCTATAAGAAACGATGATGATCTAGCACCTCTTGTATTTTCCTGGATAGAGCTGGAACCCATTCTACTAAGTGAAGTATCCCAAGAATGGAAAAACACACCACGTGCAGTCACAATTAAATTAGAACTAATTGATCCATCAACACTTATGTGCACATATGGAAATAACATTCATCGAAAATGAAGCAGGTAGGAGCGGGGAGAAGGGGATGAGTAAATTTACAGCTAATGAGTATGATGCACACTCTCTAAAGAATGGGCGCACTTACAGCTTTGACTCAAATAGTACAAAAGCAATTTGTATAACCAAAACGTTTGTACCCCTGTAATATTCTGAAATTTAAAAAAAAATTAAAAAAAATACATTTTAAAAATCCTGTTAACATTTAGTCCTCTGCAGGGAAAAATTCTCAAATTACCTACCAAAGAAGTAAAGAAGAAATTATATTAGGCCACACTTCTTAGCAAATTCTAGAATAAAATGTATCAACATCTAAAGACTTCCAAAGGAGTGAGATTGAGAACTAAGGCTTGTATTATGCAGCCAAGCTGCTGTTCTTGTAGATGGGGAATCTTACGTGGAAGGATTCACAGCATATGCCACGGCTATTACTTTCTTGGAAAAAAAAATCAAAGAACTACTCCAGGTGGCTGAAAAATGAAGCAAAATAAATAATTCAGATACGAGGAAAAGAAGCATAAAAGAAACATTGCCAAACAGAGAACCAAAAACTTAATTTCTCAATAATTGCAGTTAATGTGATTATAAAACAATGCAAGTGTCAAAAAATAATTCTGGAAAGAGATGGCACACAATGTAAAAATATATTAATTATAATATTCTTGTTCTAAAACCCAGATGGGGCTGGAAAAGAAATTGATGATGATACTGGTAATTACAGCTTCCATTTTTAGAAGTCACTATGTATTAAGCACAAAAATAATGCTGATATAAATATTGTTTTTGATAAATCTTTGCACACATCTTTAATATTAATCCCTTAACATAAATCCTTAGAAGGGGAAGTGCTGGGTTAGAGCATTTTAAAATCTTTTGACACAATGGAATTCGAACTCGCATCAGAAATATGTAAGTGCTCATTTCTCTGCACTCTTGTCAATACCTGTTATTATCATTTTGCTAGTTATAGTAGTTAAAATAATGTATGAAAAGCACAGAAGTTTTAAAATTTTGTGCGAATTTGAGTAAACTGAGGGTTATTTGATATAATACTATAACTTTCACTCACTTACGTTCTGATGTGCTTCTCAGGTAGGAGAGACCCTCACTCTCTCATTTCCATTTCTATCTAGACCCTTTTCATTTTTCATAAAAGTACTAGGTGATATGTTTTTAGGGCATATAAATAATAATTTTAGGAGGATGTAAAATTCTTTATTTGGAGACAACATTTATGACAAAACCATTGGGGGACATTAACTAATTCACTGCATGTTCTCAAGATGGGATTCTCTGCATCCATCAAAGTCATATTCACAAAAGATACTGGAGGTATAAGAAACTTCTTGAAATATAACACTGAGTGAAAAATAGTTTATATGATACAGTCTCATTCTGAAACTAAAACAACATATATTATGCACAAATAATAAGAAGGATATGTACCAGATATTAACAAGGGTTATTTCTAAGAGATGAGAATCCAGAAGACTTATTTTCTTCTTTATTCTTTTCTGTATTTTCTAAGTTTTCTACTTAAACATTTTAATACATAGGAAAAAACAGATATCTTGTAAATAAGCTGGGAAATTTTATCTGTTTCCCTAGCAACTAGTACCTGCTTCACAGGAGATACTTCCTCCACGTCTGCTAAATGAATGAATGAGTGAGCAGGTGAACGGGTAAAAGACTGTGTTTTCCCTAGGCACAGTCACCTGTCCTGGGGCATCTCTGCTCTACCGGTTTCTCTAGGCCGGGACTCTGTCCCATTTCTGCTTGCTCCCTGCTGCCAGCTGCTTGGCTGCCCTGTCCCCCACTCATCTCCCTGCCTGGACCTCTGCAGCTCCAAGCCCAGTGGATGCTGCCCCGACCTCTTCTGGTCTGCCAAGAAGGCGGAGGGCAGTGCTCCCCAGATTCCCTGCTCCATCTGCTAGATGTCTCTCACTGGGGCCCACCAACTTGGCCTTGACTTTGTCAGTTCTTCCTTCTGGAGTAGAAAACTCCACTGGAGAAACTCCTTGGCCAAGGGCATGACACCTTGGGAAACTGATCCAGGCAGTCAGCGAGGTTGATGCCATCCTATTAAGACCAGAGTTATACCCAGCTCCTCTTCCCAGTTGATTAGATTCCTCGAAGGCAACTTTAACTTGTAAAAATCACACATAGATTTTGAACAGTCTTGAGTTCAGATCAATTCTCCAGCTGTGTGGCTTTGGAAAACTTGTTTAACCTCTCTGAGTCTCAGTTTCTGGATCCATATCATGTGGGTAGCAATCCTTCCCTTTGAGGGCTCTTGTGAGAATTAAATGAGATGATATAAGGAAATATCTAGCACAGCCCCACTGTCTTAAATAAGCCCACAACATTTCGCTGCTCCTCCTACCAAGAGGTGGAGTTTATTTTCCCATCTCTGAATACGGGCTGGCCTTGTGACTGGCACTGACAAATAGAACGCAGTGGAAATGATGTCATGCGACTCTGGAGGCCAAGTTGGCCTCACTCGCTGTGCAGGAGCTGTGTGGGGCCCGTGGCGGGCACCCTGCTTCTCCTCTGTGTGGCCTCTCACCCTCCAGGATGCCAGACCAGCCTCCTTGCTGGCAGCCTCTGGGCAGCGTTCCAAGAGGGCCAAGGTGGAAGCGAACTATTACGAGGCGACGCAGAGCTATTACAGACAGGAATTCATAGACTGAATTGGCCCTTAAGAGCAAAGCTGATATCTATCCCATAAACACCAGTGTGATATGATGGCTAGTTCCATTCTGATTTGGCCATGACCATGCTTTCCCAGTATTTAAACTTTCATTTTTTCTCTTTTTATTTTATTATTTTATTTTATTTATTTATTTTTGAGACACAATCCCACTCTGTTGCCCAGGCTAGAGTGCAGTGGCATCATCATAGCTCACTGCAACCTCATATTCCATGGCTCCATTGATCCTCCTACCTCAGTCTCCTGAGTAGCTGGGACAACAGGCGCATGCCACCATGCCCAGCTTTTCTATTTTTTTGTAGAGATGAGGTTTTGCTTTTGCTCAGGCTGCTCTTGAACTCCTGGTGTCAAGCAGTCCTCCCTTGTCAGCCTCCCAAAGTTAAGCTACTTTAAATATCACCTCTGCTTACGTGGGAGTATGAGTGAGGCAGACACAGCTGGGCAGTTTTCTCTGGTTGAATGAGACTTAGCAGGTCGGCATAACACATTTTGCCCTATCAAAAATAACCGAGATTACATAAGCATAACCTCTCCCCAGAGCAAATATGCATTTGAGAGGCAGTGAAACATACATAATTATAGATGTAAAACACTAAAAATAGGCTCCGTGCCTCACACAGGCAGCTGAGAGCGTGGCACTCGAGAGCAATGCTGCCACGTATGGCAATATTAATAGGAGCCATGGCACCATCCCAGGTGGCCGAATGAGGCGACGCAGAGCTATTACAGACAAGAAAAGACAGAGATTTAAAACGTCTGTGTGCAAAGAAGGTCGCTGCTTATTTGAGCCTGTCAAAGCCTGATCCAACTGACTGTGATCTTCTCCCAGGAGACAGGAAATAAAAAGTCATCAAACAGCGATGGTTATATTTTTACCTTATATTGTATTATTATAACTAGTCAGCATGAATAGCAATAGCAGCTCCTGCTGAACAGCATATGCTGTATTTTTCAAAGGGCTTTCGCTACTATTATTCAATTCAGCCAGTCTGCATTGAGGGCCATTCCAGGTAGCCTGCGCTGTGTAACGTACCAGCCCCAAAACTTGCTGTCTGGAAGCAACAATAGTTCAGTGTTTCTTGCAATTCTGTAAGTTGGCTGGGTGATTTTCTGCCTGTCTCAGCTGCAAGGTCAGCTGGGCAAGAAGGTGCCAAGCTGGCCTCACTCGCTGTGCAGGAGCTGTGTGGGGCCCGTGGAGGGCACCCTGCTTCTCCTCTGTGTGGCCTCTCACCCTCCAGGATGCCAGACCAGCCTCCTCGCTGGCAGCCTCTGGGCAGCGTTCCAAGAGGGCCAAGGTGGAAGTTGCATCACCCTTTAAAGCCTCGCCTCCAAAGTCGCATGACATCGTTTCCACTGCGTTCTATTGGTCAGTGCCAGTCACAAGGCCAGCCCATATTCAGAGATGGGAAAATAAACTCCACCTCTTGGTAGGAGGAGCAGTGAAATGTTGTGGGCTTATTTAAGACAGTGGGGCTGTGCTAGATATTTCCTTATATCATCTCACTTAATTCTCACAAGAGCCCTCAAAGGGAAGGATTGCTACCCACATGATATGGATCCAGAAACTGAGACTCAGAGAGGTTAAACAAGTTTTCCAAAGCCACACAGCTGGAGAATCGATCTGAACTCAAGACTGTTTGACGTTACAGCCCATTATCTTCCCCTGCACAGCGGCATCCCCTCCTGACTTAGGAATTTGATTTCTGCCCTCCCATCCTGGAAGCTAATGACAGGAATGGGAGAACCTTTTAGAAAATCTCCAAGGCAGCTTCTGTGCTGATCATTGTTTCACAATCTCTTTTGCACCCATCCCAGCCTGCCCATTAGATCCGTGTTTCTAGTAGGCCACATCCCAGAGCCGCACACATTCGGGGAAGAGAGCCCTCCAGTACGGCAAGCCAGGCCCTCTGTCAAAGGCAGTGGGGACAAGGAGACTGCTGTTGCCTGTTGCTTCCTAGGTACCAGGCACTGTGCTGACTGCTTAACAAAAATTAATTTGATCCTCATAGTAACACCCTGAGGTAGGCAGGATTGGTTTTTAATCTCTGTTTTGCAGATGGGGAAACTGAGGTCAGTCAGTGGCTGGGATCTCAAACTCAGGCCCTCCGGCTCCAGAGCTGATGCTCTTGCCTGCCTTACTATTCCTCCTCTCTAGCCAAAGTGGAGTCTCAAGCAAAGAATAGGAGAAGCCGGTGGCCAGGATCACCCTGACTGTCACCCCAAAGCCCTCCTCACCCCCAGCACCTGAGTGATGAGTCCCAGTTTTGCACACAGGAACTGAGGTGCAGGACAGTTAGACAAGTTCCTGCAGGCTCCCGGGATCTTAGCAGCAGAGTAGGACCTATGTCCCCTGTCTCCCAGCCCTGGGCTGTGCCCAAGAAGAAGAGAAGGAAGATATTAAACCCCAGGGACTCTCCTTGATCCTGAGCAACTCCGCCAGGGTGGATGTGGCAGCATCCTTCCAAGGCAAGTAACGATAAAATCTTTCAAAAATAGGAGAATTCTCATCTCCCTCAAGCTGGCCGGAGAGCCCAGACCACTTTCCCTCCAGTGGACACAGGACTTGAAATGTGATCCCCGGGGGCTCCGGATTCACAGTAGCACTGGAGCAGCCGTGAGCCTGGGTGGGAGCTGCGTTCCCCAGGTTCCCAGCTCAGACAAGCCCCTCTCCCGCACCACCAAAACCACACGCTGCCGCACCTCGCTTTGAAACACAGCATTCAACAAGTCACGGATCACGAAGATCTAGACTCACTAGACCAGCAAATTGGAGGGTGATTCGCTTCTGATTTCCTGTCAACAGCGGATTGCCCGAACGCCTGTCCGCACTGATCTGCGGAGACTGAGCAGCCGATGTACGGGGAGGTGATGGACAAGGAAACTCTCTCAGAAACCACTGGCTGTCACACTGGGTAGGATCCACCCAAACCTCTAGAACTCACCTTTGCAGGTGAATTTTGGTGGGAACGCCCTGTATTTGGATGGTGCATCACAGGTTAGAAATCATTTGACATCACCCATTCCTGCAAAGACATTTTATGTTATTTATTTTTTTAAAACCTAACGTTCTTTATGCCAGGTTCCATGGCAAGTACCTTATATGTGGTTTTTTTTGTATATATTTTGTTCTGGTAAAATACATATAGCATAAAATTTACAATTTTAGCCATTTTTAAGCATATGGTTCAGTGGCGTTAAGCGCATTCACATTGTTGAGCAGCTATCACCACCATCCATGCACAGAGCTCTTGTCATCCTGTACAATGGAAACTCTGTGCTTGTTAGACAGCTCCTCTGTCTTCCGCCCTCCATGCCCAGCAACCAGCACCCTACTTTCCTCTCTCTCTATGGATTTGAATACTCTAGGGACTTCATGTAAGTGGAGTCGTATGGTATCTGTCTTTTTGTGACTGGCTCATTTAACTTAGCAGAATGTCTTCAAGTTTCATCCGTGGTATAGCATGTGCCAGAATGTTCTTCTTTTTTAGGGCTGAATAGTATTACATTGGATGTATGTGCCACATTTTGTTCATCCATTCATCTGTGGATGGACACTGGGCCCGTCCCCACCTTTGGATACTGTGCATAACATTGCTATGAGCACTGATGTACAACTTTGTACTTTTTTTTTTCACTTACTCTTCAAAAAAAAACCTATAAGGTGGGTCCTGTTGCTTTCCATTTTAAGAGGATGAAACCTGCAGCGGAGAGAAGGCAACATACTCGCTCAAGATCATACCCAGTAAATGACCGAGCCGGGACCCGGAATTGCATTTTCTAATGCCACGGTCCCATCTCTCCACCATCACATTCCACGGTCCCTCTGTATATACATATCTGAGATCCCAGAAGTAGACACAATAATTTACAAAATATATGTCAACTCATAAATATTAAGATACATGTATAAAGCAATTTTGTATTTTGTGGGAAATAAACGTAAAATTAAGATCCAGTGAAAGATACAAAATTCTAAATATAAAAGACTAGATATCTAGTTCTCAGAGCAACATGATGTGTGTGGGGGCGGGGGGCCCCCCCGTTCATCTCAGCACGGACGAGTGCAGCCGAGGAGGTGCAAAGTGCGGGCCCAAGGCCACGCCGCAGAGCAAAGACGCCGCCCAGGTGTTCCGAGCCGGGCCTTGTGCTTTTACCTGCAGGCAAGCAGCCTCCTGTAAAATATGAAAGGAAAGAAAAGCGTATTCTGCGGAGCAAATCCGCACCGTCGGGTAGAGATGGGGCCGTGGTTTCGGACTGCATCAGTGCTTTTCCAGGGGGAGAGGCCACAGATAGAACGCTCACCTCTGAGAAACGCACATCGACGGAGCACTAGAGTGTTACCCGCACCCTGCTGCTTAATCCTCGCAAGAGCGATCTTATTTTGCATGCTATTTTATGGACAGAGAGATGGAGGCTGGGAGTAGTTAATTAACTGTTCCAGCGGCACAAGGCTAGAAAGTTGCAGAACCGGGATGCAAAACCCGGGTCTGACTCCTCATCCCTTAACCCCTGTGATTCTCCCTCTGCTGGGGACCGACTCGGGCATCAGGAGTAGATGAAGCTGCCTGTGGCCGTGCAGCTCTGGGTGAGTCCTCATCGCCAGGCTGGCCCTACCAATTCCTCACCCACCTGTCCCTGCCCCTCCTCTCAGACAATTGATCACAGCAGCTCTGGCTTCCTTTATGCAACTGTAGTCAGTTTCCAGAGGGAGCATTTCAGTCATTCATTCATGTGTTCTGCAGTATTTACTGGGATCCTACAACATTTTAGTAATGTTCCTGAAGCTGGACGTACAGATGTGAACTAGGTAGCCACTGTCCCTGTCCTGGGAATTCTAGTGGGGGGAGATAGACACAAACATAATAAAAACATACTTTCAGGTGGTAATACAAATAAGCCATGAAGGAAAATAAAACAAAGAGATAGAAATAGCTGGAGTAAGGGTGGGTACCTTAGGATAGTCAGGGAGGGCTGCTTGGAGGAGGTGGCATGAAAGCAGAGAGAGCCATGTGAAAGATGGCTGGGGGTGGCAGGTGGGGGAGCAGAGGGAAGTTCAAGTGTAAAGGCCTGGAGCAGAGAAGAGCTTGAAAGTTTTGAAGACTGGCAAAGAGAAAGGTCGGTGTGTCCTGAGTAGCCCGGGGAGAGGAAGGGGTGAGCCAGGCCGAAGGGGTGGGCAGAGAGCGCTGAGCTGATGGTTGCCTAAAGCCAGGACTCCGGGTGGTCAGGGACTTGACAAATAAGGCCCTCTCAGCAGGGCACCTCCCTGAACACTGTCGCCCTTCCTGGGCTGTTTCTGCAGCTGGCGGACGAGGAGCCTGCAAGCCCCGCTGGTTTGGGAAGCCCAGAGGACAGAGGACAGAGGGATGGAGGCTGCAGGGAGCAGGGGTGGACACGGGGAGGGAGAAGGCAAAACATCTGGAAATTGCTTGCTCCTAAGGCCTCGGGGCCTAGCTCTGCTTGAAGATCCCAACTCCCCCTCACATCTGCAGGAGCTGCGCTGTCCCAACCAACATCTGCTGTGATCTCTTCGCATGTGACTTCTCCACTGTCGCTCCCAGAGCGAGCCTGGTCCTGGAAGAGGAGACCACGCTCCCCATGGTGAAGTCCGTGGGCGGGTGCCATAATGCAGACAGGCCCTTCTCTTCCACACAGCTGTGCGACTTCAGATAAGCGATGTAGCCTCTCTGAGCCTCAGTTTCTTAATCTACCAAGAAGGCATGATTCCCACCTACTGGGTACTGGGTTGTCCTGAGGTTTAAGTAGGAAAATAAACATCAAAGCTTTTGCCAGGACCCCTGGTAAATACTCAGTATTGCTGTTGTTGTCCTGAAGGCCTGGAGCATGCCAGACTCTAAATATTCTGTCTCTTCTGCCAACCCACTTCATTTCAGCAGCCACATCTGGAGGTCGGGGCCTCGTTGCTCCTGTCACTCTGACTGGTCTGAGAGGGGCCGGGGTCCCCGTGGCTCGCAGCCTGTGGGCTGACCTGGCTGCTGTCTCAGAAAACAGTGTGAACACGAGCCCTCTCCTCCCCAGTCCGGCCTTGGCAAGGGCTGGATTAGGCAGGCAGGAAAGAAGGAAGGAAGGAAGGAAGGAACTAGCTTGAAGTGAAAGATCTTCCAGCGAAGTGCATTCCTCTTTACTAGGTATGAATACAGATCTTTGTGGTCCAGCAACCTAAGGCTAAAAGATAAATTATCTGCTCCCAACACACCCAATATACTATGGTAGAGAAGGAACAAGTTAATCACAATAAAAGATCCCATTTGGGAAGAATGGGAAATATATAGTAGTCATTGGTTCAAAGCAGACGTTAAATCCTACTGGGCTAAAATCTCTGTTTAGACAATCTGGCAGCCCTTGAATGTGTATTCTGGAAGAAATCTTCCATGTTCATTATCATCTAATTGCATCTAAGGTTGGCATAGAACAGAGGTTGGCAAATTTTTCCTGTAAAGGGCCAGACAGTAAATATTTTAGGCTTTGAGAGCCATCACCAGTCTCTATCACAACTACTCAAGTCTGCCACTGTAGAGTGAAAACAGCTGTGGACAGTATGTAAGTGAATGAGTATTGCTGTTCCATTAAAACTTTTTATTATGGATGCTGAAATATGAATTTCACATAATTTTCATGATATAATTTTTTTTTGGCTTTTTTTTAACCATCTAAAAATATAAAAACAATTCTTAGCTTATTGGTTGCACAAAAACAGAAGTGGGGCAGGTTTGGCCAAGAGACCATAGTTTGCTGACCCCTGGTGTAGTCCAATCATGATCCATTGCCTGGAGCTGAAGACGCTACTACACTGAACAAAACTGGCATTCTGTTAATAAAGAAAAAGGGAGAAAAGAAGACATATTAGGTAGGCAACTAAAGTAAGCTTCCCATCAGATATTAAAACTGTATAAAGCTATAATATATGAAGCAATGCAGTACTGGTGCAGAGATAGCTAAATAGGCTAATGAAACAAAACAGAGAGCCTAGAAAGGAGCCAACATGTCCTGGAACTAGGTGTATAACAAAAGCAGCACTTCAAATAAATAAAAATGTATTATTCAATAAATGGTGATAGAAAAATAGGCTAGCCTTATGAAAACAATATATAATAAAACCCCTATCTCTTAACATACCCCCAAATAAATTGCAGATGGATTATTATAAATCCAAATCTGGAAAGCAAGTTTAGAAGAAAGGTTTTTTTAAAGACAAAAATTGTATCATCTGTCCATTACTGTGTAACAAACAACCCCAACACTTAGTAACTAAAACAGCCATTTTATTTGCTTTCAATTCTGTGGTCAGCAATTTGGACCGGGTTCAACTAAATGTGCTTATAGTGGTTTCACCTGGGGTCATTCATGCGGCTGTAGTCATTGGGAGGAGCAGCTGAGCCACAGTGGTCTAAGATAACCTCACTTACATGTCTGGCCATTGGTGCTGGCCATTCCCTAGGCCACATGTCTCAGCAGGCAGGCCTGAAGGTGGCTGTGATGAAAGATGCAAGTTCCGACACACGAGCACTTTTCAAACCTCTGCTTACATCACACTTGCTCTGCCTTTGCCTTCGCCTCCTGCTTGCATGGAGCCCACAGATCTTCCAGAGGGGCAAGCCTAGGGTTCTCTCAAGTCTTTTCATCCAGTCCTGGCCATGCACATTGTACTTCCTCTTTCTAGGCATGGACAGGCATATGTTTGAATCTTACAAAAGGCACTGCCACGTCCTGGAAAGCTTCTCTTGTCTGGATGAGGAAAGGAGCACAACAAACATCAACCCTTGTGCCAGTCCCTCAGGGAGCCCACCAACAGGTCAAAAGGCACAGGCACAGTATTTTAAGATCAAGGCTCATATCAGCCTGTGGCACCAGCAAGCCACATCAGATATGTGGGTTGCTATCTCTGTGGCTGCCACCAACACACTGGGTAATAGGAGATAGTAGTCAGGTGAGAAAATATGCTGCAGTGCTCTCTTACCAAAAGTCAACTGTTCTTTTCTTCACTAAGCATTCTTCTGGTTGCTGTACATTTTGAATTAGTTTTCAGAGTCCCAAAATAGTTGGTTCTGTCAGTCTTTTCTAGCTTATGATTGTTTCAGTGGAGGGAACAATTCTTTAAGCACCTTACTCTGCTACTTTCTGTAACACCACCTTATGATGATGCCTTGATACTCCTTCCTTTCCCTCCCCAGGCCTGAATCTTTGGTCTGTAGTTTTGATCCATCACTCCTCACTGTCTGGGAATACAGCCAGAACCCTGCTCTGTTCAGCCTGTGCCTCCCCGGCACCTCCAGTTCCCAGCAGCTGCTCCTGGTTAATTCTTATCACGAAATATTATACATAATTTTAAATGAATGAACTAGAGCTACATTATCAACATAAAGATATCTATCTCATAAATGAAATACTAAGAAAAGCAAGTTACAAAAAGAGTAAAGCATAAAACCATTTGTGTAATTTAAAAATACACAAAACCACAGATATATACCAAAACACTAATAGTACTTCTCTCTGAGTGGAGGGACCACATAAAGTTATTTTTTTCATTTCACTTGTATTATCTATTTTCTAAATGTATTAGTTTTGTATTGCTGCTGTTATAAATTACCACACACTTAGCATCTTAAAACAACACAAATTTATTATCTTATGTCTGGAGGTCAGAAGTCCAAAATGGGTCTCATGGGACAAAATTAAGGTGTCAGGAGGGATGCGTTCTCTCAGAAAGCTCAGGGGAGAATCCATTTCCTTGACTTTTCCAAGTTCTAAAGGCTGCCTAATTTCCTTGGCTCATGGGTCCTTCTTTTATCTTTAAAGCCAGCAATGGTTATGTTCCTGACCCTTCTTCCATCATTACATTTCCTTCTTTAACTCTGACCTCTTCTGCTATTAAGGACCCTTGTGATTACATTGGTGCCACTTGGATAATGTAGGATAATGTCCCCTATCCAAAGATCCTTAACTTGATCACATTTGCAAAGTCCCTTTTGGTATGTAAAGTAAATATTTATTGGCTCTAGGAATTAGGATATGGACATCTTTGGAAGGCCATTATTCTCACTGTCATATTACAATAAATGTGATGTTCTTGACATAAGAAAAAAACAATTTTTCTTTTTTTTTTTTTTTGACTGCAGCTCTTTTATTTGCCAGCAATGATAACCTAGTGTGACTTGCTTAAGGGATCATGGGAATTCCTTGGAGCCTCAGAAGGAGATGGAGACAGGAGACTGAAGTGAACCCAGGATGGTGCTTCTCTCTCCCTGCTTTCATTTCAGCTTCTCTCTGAGGCTGCTATTCCTTCTCACACTGTGTCCTGGCTCTCTGCTTTCCAGTACAGGTGGCAGGAAATGGCTGTCACCTCATGAGGCAAAGACACCTGTGTGGGTATATTTGCTTTTTTTTTTTCTCCCCCCTGCCCACCCCCACCATGGGTGTGAGTATTTCCATGGAAGGAGGAAAGCATTTGTTGTGGACTGCTAAGCCCTGCTCCTGTTGTGTTTTCTTCCCTCAAGAGAGGCCCCAACAGGGCAGCAAGTGTTGCGGCATAGATTCTGAGTAAGGAGTTTGTCTCTTCCTCTTTGTTAGGAAAAAGTATTCAGTTATTACTATTGGGGCTCAGAAACCAATATCCCAAAATATGGCCCACTGACACGCTGAACGGAAGAAGAAGCCTCAGAGTCTCTCTGACTTTCCCCTTTCCCCACCCCCACTAACTCTCCCAAAGCACAGACTTTTACCTGCCTAAAACCCAGACCCCCGAGCAAAAAAACATAATTTCAAAGGCTTCTTTAAAACTACCTGCATAATGTGCTTGGATTTGTCCCAAAGCAAATGATTTTATAAATCTTCTAATCACCATCTTCCATCTCTAAATTTTATAGGCCCAAAATAAAAAGCAAGTAATAAATAAGGATCTATGCAAAGATTGCAGATTAAAAACCAGTACCCCTGTTCTGACATTATACATCTTTTCTACATATAACTTTGTCATAATGGTGTAAAAACATTATATCAAATGGCTTTTAACATACGACAAATTACTCATCGTCACTGACTACAAAAGAAATACAAATCAAGATTACAATTTTTCACAATGTTGGAGAGAATGTAGGGTAACAGGTATTCTCACAGTTGATAGGAATATAAATAAGTACAACTCCTAGGAAGAGCAATTGGACAATATCTGTCAAAACTTAAAATGCATATACTCCTTTTCAGCATTAACCGTATTTCTAAGGATTTTTCATATAGATACTCTCACATGTTCACAAAGGTATAGGTACAAGACTTATCCAGGGTCCCATTGTTATGATAGTAAAACATTGGAAATTGTCAAAATGTCCATCAGTATGGGAGTGGTTAAATAAATTGTATATATTCTGAGGTTGTTAAGAACCAAGCTTGCACCTTAAAGAAAGTGAAAAGATGAGCAACAAACTGGAAGATTCTGCAAATATCAAGAATGTATAAAGAACTATAAATTAATAAGAAAAAACAATACAATAGAGAAAGGCATAAAAGACATAATCAAGTATTTTACAGAAAAAGAAACACATAAGGGTAAAAAACAATCCACATTAGAAAATGGGAAAAGGCAAATTAAGATCTCAGTGATATGTCATTTTTTAACCTTTTCAAATGGCAAAAATAAAGATGTCTGACAAAACTAAGAATCAAAGAAAATATGGATCAAAGGAAGCTCTGACACAGTTCTGGGGGCGTGTAAATTGGAATAACTACTTTGATAAACTATGTGGTATTATTTAATGATGTTGAATATATGCATACTCTATGATCTAGCAATTTCACTCCCAGGTATATACGTTCAAGGAAACCTTAGCATATGTGTACTTGGAAACAAAGAATGTTCAGAATAGCACTAATCATAACTGTAAAAACTAAAAACAAATTTTCTTATTATGTTCACATAGTGGAATTTTACAGGAAGATAATAAAGTCATAAGTAATAAAATTTTAGTAACATAGCAAGTCCCAGAATATAACACAGATTATTAAAATCTTCTTATAAAAATAAAAATAAGTAAAACTAACAATGTATGTGATAAAGCACACCCTCCCCAAAGGGAATCATAAAAACAAAATTCAAGAGGGTGGTTTCTCTAAGTGGAAGCAGAGGGGATTAGATAGGGATAGAGAACGTAGAAAGACATAATTTATTTGTTCCTGGCTTAGGTGGTGGGTTCATGGGCTTTTATCAGTACAAATAAATAAATGAATAAAGGGCTCTGCTTTGGACCAATGATGATAGTGTGTCATAAACTAAGGATTATATTTAATCCAATACTTTATACTTAGGAAAAACGACATTCTTCACCAAGAAGACTGTTCATAGGAGCTTTATTTGTAACAGCTAAAAATCGAAAAAAATCCAAATGTCCTTCTGTTGCTGAATGTTTAAACAAACTCTAGCACATCCATCCAGGGGACTACACTCAGCAATAGAAAAGAACAAACTAGTGATACACGAAAGAATCTGATGGATATCAAGGGCGTTATGCCTAGTGAAAAAAGGCAATTTAAAAAGACTATTTACTGTATGACTCCATTTAATAACATTCTCCAAGTGACAAAACTATAGATGTGGAAGACAAATTAATGGTTACCAGGTACATGATAGAGTGCAGGTATGAATATAAACGGGTAGGAATTTCCTTTGTAGAGATGGAACAGTTGTATATCTTGATTGTGGTGGTGGTTATACAAATCAATATATGGGATAAAATTGCATAAAACTACTCTCTCTCTCTCTCTCTCTCTCACACACACACACACACAAAACAACATGTAATGAAACTACAGTATTCTAAGCATATTGGTTCAGACACATGCATGGAAAAGAAGGACCAGTTATGGATCCAAAAACAGAAAAATTAAGTATCTGATAAGAAGATATTTCAAATTAGTGGCAAAAAGGTGAATTATTTAATAAATATTGTCTGTCTTAAATAGATCAAAGATATATATAAGTAAAAAAGCAAACTAATTAAAGCTAGGAGACAACAGGGAATAATTTTTCTTAAATAATCAAGAAACTCAGGAAACAAAATATTTATATAGATGACTGAATAAAAATGTAAAATAACACGCAACAAATAATAAAATAAAAGTCAAAATATGCATGACAAGCTAGAAGTAATATTTGCAATACATGTGGCAGACAAAAAAAGTTGACTTCCTTAATTTATAAAGAGCACTTACAAATCAATAAGAAAGATACAAATGACCAATATAAAAATGAGAAAAGACACAGGAAGTTAATAACAATAACAAACTAAAAAGATGGCTGTAAGATGGCTATATGATATGCAATGTCACTCACAATTTTAAAAATATAAACTAACATTAAAATTTTTTAAAGTTTGACATAAATTGTATTGGCCAAGGTTTGAGGGTGAAAATTTAGCTAACTGACATTTTAGAAGGCCAGAGACCCCAAACCTTACAGGTAATTATAATTTCATTCATACATTCAACAACTCATAGTACTTACCAACCATCTACTATATGCCAGGCATTACTGGTGCTGAATAGGCAGCAGTGAACAAAATAGATGAAAACCCTTGCCCTTATGAAGCTCACATTCATTCAGGTAAGGGGGTAGAAGTGGTAGGAAGAACGTTGGATGAAGAGAGGATAAGGTGAGAGAGATAAGGATAAACTATACCTATTTAACATCTCTCTATGTAAATCTTCTCCCTCTCAATTATCTGGCAATATCCTGCCCATCTACTTCTAGGTTCATCTCAAATGAACTCTACCTCCTCCCTATTTTCCATCCACCCTGCATTATAAAATTTTTTTAAATTATAAAACATTATATAATGCAGTATTATTTTTTATATTTCTCACAATATATATGATTGTGCCTTGGACATATCAGATGTTTGGTAAATGAATGTTTGAATTTTTGTCAAAGACAGTACATGGAATATGTAAGCAGTAGAGCTGTTATGGGAGATAGCAGATGGTTTGCAGGGGAGGGGGCAAGAGAACAGATGACTGGGTTGCTGCTCCAAGATGCAGAATAACCACATATTAACTGTGCAAAAAACGTGAATCATTAATACTGTGTCAACAAATATGAAATCATTTTTTTTTTTGAGACAGACTCTCACTTTGTTGCCCGGGCTAGATAGAGTGCCATGGCATCAGCCTAGCTCACAGCAACCTCAAACTCCTGGCCTCAAACAATCCTTCTACCTCAGCCTCCCAAGTAGCTGGGACTACAGGCACATGACACCATGCCTGGCTAATTTGTTTATATATATATATTTTTTTTTAGTTGGCCAATTAATTTGTTTCTATTTTTAGTAGAGACAGGGGGTGGGGGGGTCTCGCTCTTGCTCAGGCTATTTCCGAACTCCTGACTTTGAACGATCCTTCTGCCTCGGCCTCCCAGAGTGCTAGGATTACAGGCGTGAGTCACCACACCCGGCCCATGAAATCATTTTAAATAGGTCATAATGTAGCTAGAAGAAATACATATCCATTTTTGAGTATTTGAAAATAAAGTATTAATATGTAAGGCCATAATGCAATGAAAATATAACTAATTAATAGATAAATAAAAGTACTATACGATCAAAGAATTACTCTTCAGGCTTTTCACTACCCTAAATTTAGTTAACTAAAACTCTTGTAGTAGAATCAATTCAGTTGTTTTCTTTGTTGTTTTTCTATTCCTTTTCTGGAGGCTACCCTAGCTTCAGATCAGTTTTTTTTTAAATAAAATATTTTTCCCCAATGCTATTATTATAAAGCCAGAACACAAACAACATCCTCGTCTTACCATGTCATAAAAGCTACCTCTTTTGTGTATACTTGTAATTCAAGCATTTAGTAAAGAGACACTGCAGAACATTCAGGAACAAAAAACTGAGAACAAGCAGAAAGGAAACATAAAAAGCTAGCATTATAATGTTCAAATTACATGGTGCTGAGAATTGTGTAATAATGTGCTTTTCAAAGGTTACACATTACCCAACACCATTTTCACCCACAGGATGTCAGAGAAATAACACAAAAGGGTAGACAGAATAAATAAGTGACATAATTCAAAGTCAGTGATTCATTAGGAAACAGTTCCTGAGGGTCAAATGAATCACCATCAATTTTAATCAATAAAATTTTCCAACTCTTATTTTGGGGGACAACTACATTGCTCTACCCCTACTTTAAGCCAGTATTGCAACAAATAAAAAGTAATAAATAAAAACATATTTTAAAAATATTTTTTTAAATTAATGAGAGTAAAAAATAAAACAAGAGTGATATGGTTTGGATGCTTGGCCCCTCCAAATCTCATGTTGAAATCTGATCCCCAGTGTTGGAGGTGGGACCTGGTGGGAAATGTTTGAGTCATGGGGGCAGGTCCCTCATGAATGGCTTGGTGTCCTCCCCGTGATAATGAGTGAGTTCTCACTTTATTAGTCCATGGGAAAGTGGGACAGCTGGTTGTTTAAAGGAGCCTGACACTACCTCCTCCCTTCCCTGTTCTTTCTCTGGCGGAGTGACACGCCTGCTCCCCATTCACCTTCCACCTTGATTGGAAGCTTCCTGAAGTCTTCACCAGAAGCAGATGCTGTCATGATGCTTCTGGTACAGTCTGTAGAACTGTGAGCCAAATATCTTTTTTCTCTTTCCCTCCCTCCCCCCCCCTTTCTTTCTTTCTTTTCTTGAGACAGGGTCTCACTCTGTCACCCAAGCTGGAGTACAGTGACCTCATCATAGCGCACTGCAGCCTCAAACTCCTGGCCTCAAGCAATCCTCCTGCCTCAGCCTCCCAAAGTGCTAGGATTACAACAGATGTGAGCCACTTCTCCCACCATAAACCTCTTTTCTTTATAAATTACCCAGTCTCAGGTATTTTCTTTATAGCAACACAAACAGACTAATACAATGAGGGAGTGATTCTGTATCGGTGATAAGTAGAAACCAGAATCAGTTCTGAAACTGTTACCTTTGGCAGCTGGATCCTAAGAGGTGGCTGTGCCCAGGGCAGAACTGGATGGAACAAACTGCTGAGAAGGGCATCCTGTGTGAGGACCAGTCTTTACCAGTGTGTTCCAAATTAGACCAGTTCCAACTAGGGCAGCAACTTCTCTACGTTAGTCTCAGCTTGCCAGTTGTTAGTACCTACCCCCAGGATTGTCACAGGAGACCATGTACCCCAACACCCCTTGGCTGTTCCATGAGTTTGGGACTTTGCTAGCTTCTGCACTTCAGACAGGACCTATCACAGCCAGCTGCTAAACTGGTTGTATTCTTCTACTCAAGACACCCTGATAAAAGGGTGGGGGGTGAGGTGGTTACTTGCCTGGCTGATGGATTGAGTAGCTCTAGCACTCATACTCTGTGGACTAAGGCACAGAATCTGTGATAAAAGAGAGCAGGGGACACTGTGGTTACACAAAACGTTTCTGACCCACTACCCTTTAGGCTCTCCATTCTTACTCATGTACTCTGCATTGTTATCTACTACTTAGCATCATGTCCGTCTTTTCTACAAACAACATGAAAATGCTCAGCATAGACACATCCACATAGCCCCTGGCTCTCATTGTTCCCTGACCTGATTCAACTCAACCACTCCATGTTTCCACACCTGTCTCTAATCTTCCTCTTGCTCTCAGTCTAACAGTCAAAAAAATCTTTTCTACCCCTGAGCTCTCCAGTTGTCATGGTAACCAAAGGACAGATACAAAGAAAAAATCTTATGGCAAGGCTAGATATAAACTTTGAGTTATCCCCAGGTGACTTGCTGAGACCACATTTCTTTTTATCTTAAAAGCAGGTAATAAATAAACTACGTTTGTGGTTAGTTTTAACTGTTTAACAAGCTTAGTCTAAAAAGGGGGAGAAAAACTGGCTCGACCTGTTTTAAAGAAGCTTGTTGCCAAACTTTAAGGCTACTTGCTTTAATTGCCCCAAGTTTTTAAAGAACTCATGAAAAAATTGCAAAAAAGTCACTCACAAAACAATTTAATGAAATCCCTATCATTCAGACAAATAATATTCCATTTCTTAATAATAAAGAACGCTTAAAAGTAACAGCAGGTAGTTCACAGAGATCCATCCTTACTTACCTTGCCATGACTGAGATCAAACACAAAAACCATTTCTCCAACTGCTCAATGAAGACACATCATAAAGGGAATGGACCACTCTTGGAACAGACTTTATACCAATTATTTGAAAAGTTACTTCATGAGGCCAAATTATTTCCCCTAATGTAAAAGTTCATGTACTCAAAAATAAGAATTGAGCACTTACTGACCTCTTCATTAACTCCAGTCTCTCTTTTGAGGTTCCTATGGATTATATAAGATGTTTTGATGTCCTTCCCAGGACGTTTAATGCCACAGTGCATTTGAGAGCTTAGGATAGTGTGGCCTCTGTGTCTCTTGTTCCCTCTTTAGTGTGTTACTCTCTGCCTTTCTATTCTTGTTATTTATTTCTTTATTTTTTGTCCCTCCCTGTCTTTAGCAAATATTGTGGGAGCTTCTCCCTATGCCACTTCTTTCTCCTATGCTGGCAGAGCTCCACTTTTGAGCAGGTTCCATCTTCCTGCCCAAAGTTCTCCAGCTCCAGCACTTCAGGAGAGAATTATGACTGATCTAAGGCACTCATGGGGTCTCATTCACCTTGCTAGGAATTAATTAGGCATATGTCTAATTTGGGCAATTAGACGTGAGTAGAAAGCTGTCCAGGACCTCTGGAAAGGTTTCTCAGGTTGATAAAAAGACACGCACACAGTCCTTTTCTGCCCTTGGACATCATTGGGCAGATGACTGGGAATGAGGTAGCCTCTTGCAACTATGAGGACAACGGTGACACACTGAGCAGCATGGCAGAGTTCTGAGCCACTGCATGAATCAATCCTGGAGTGGTCCCAGTATAAAGCTTTTTGCTGTGGGAAATAGTACATTCCCCTATGGTTGTAACCAATTGAGTTAAGGTTTGTTGTTACTTGCAGTGGGAAACATCCCAACAAAATTTCTCACTAGTTTCTTACAGATAGCTAAGAAATGAATACCAGTTAAAGCCCAATACAGCAGTTCGCTCCTATAGTCCCCGATCCTCTGGAGGTTGAGGCAGGAGGATTGCTTGAGCCCGGTAGTTTGAGTCCAGCCTAGGCAACATAGCAAGATGCTAAAAAATTAAATAAATAAATAAAAGAATCAAATACAAATTATCAGTTTACTATTCAATTTGTAATAAACATTACCGGCAGAAATAACACCAAAATAAAACTGACATTGGTTAAAATTGCACATGGTAAAATTTGTTGTTTTTAGAGAATCAAATCTTCACAGGATTTATCTACCTATTTCACTTTTTATTATAGAAAATTCATGTTGGATCCATGGGTCCCCAAAGCTGGCTCATTTCCTCTTTCTCAGGTACATAAGCCAATAAATTCAATTTTTGAAATTTTAAATTGTATGTAAAAATAGATATTTCAAAATACATATAACAAACTTTATAATTTTAACCATTTTTAGGTGTATAGTTCATTGGCATTAAGTACATTCACATTACTGTACAAAAATTTTTCTACTGAAGCTAGATTAAGTTTGTTTTTGTTATTTGCAATCAAAAGATACGGTGTATTTTTTGTTTGTTTTTGTCTTTTTATTATTGTATTATAGGAATTCTGTCTATATTCTGGACACCATTTCTTTCTTTTTTTTTTTTTTGAGACAGAGTCTCACTCTTTTGCCCAGGCTAGAGTGCTGTGGCGTCAACCTAGCTCACAGCAACCTCAAACTCCTGGGCCCAAGCGATCCTTCTGCCTCAGCCTCCTGAGTAGCTGGGACTACAGGCATGCGCCACCATGCCTGGCTAATATTTTCTATATATTTTTAGTTGGCCAATTAATTTCTTTCTATTTTTAGTAGAGACGGTGTCTCTTGCTCTTGCTCAGGCTGGTTTCAAACTCCTGACCTTGAGCGATCCTCCCGCCTTGGCCTCCCAGAGTGCTAGGATTACAGGCGTGAGCCACACCGCACCCGGCCTGGATACCATTTCTTTATCAGATATATATCTTGAAAACATTTTCTCCCAATCTGCACCTTACCAAATCATTTTGTTAAGGTTGTCTATTGATGACCATAAGTTTTAAATTTTGATGACAACTTATTTATCAATTTTATATTTTTATGATTAATACTTTCTGGATCCTAAGAAACTTTTACCTATTCCCAAATTGCAAATATATTCTACTTTGTTTTCTTCTAGAAGCTTTATAGCTTTAGCTTTTTCATTTAGGCCTATTATCTGTCTAAAATTAATTTTTATATTTGGCTTGAAGTATCGGTTGATTTTTTTTTTCCCAGATGGATATTTGGTTGTTTTAATACCATATGTGAAGAGATTTTCCATTTCCTATTGGCATGCTTTGGTTCTTCTGTTGAAAACCAAAAGACTGTGGGTCCATTTTTGGGCTCTTTAATCTGTTCCATTGATTTATTTGTCTGTTCTAATGCTGGTACCACATACTCTTGATTATGTGGTTGTTGCAGCTTTCTAGTAAGTCTTGAAGTCAGATAACATAAGTTCTCCAAATTTATTCTTCCGTAAAAGAGTTTAAACTAATTCAGCAACTTATTAAATATTATTGTTCTATTGTTAGATAATAATATCTACCCAATAGATATTATTAGATAGTATTACATTATTAGGTATATAGTTGTAGACCTTGGAATTCAAAAAGACATGTCTTCTTTTTGCTCTTGTTATTCACTTAAGCAATATTTCTCCTTTGTCAGCATGATACAAAAGGCTTGTAGCAGACATTTCTCATGTTGAGCTTTCAGCATACAAATAGCTTTTTTGTTTCCTTTGCCTAGAATGCCATATGTTTTTTCCTAACTCCTATTTATTCCTCTGTTCCACATTTGCATAAAAAATAAAGTATTTAGGAATACATTTAAGACTTATAAGACCTCTACACTGAAAACTACATTAACATTGATGAGAGGAATTAAAGAAAATCTTTCAAAAACAGAGAAATATACTATTTTCATGGATTGGAAAACTTAATATTTTTAAGATGTCAATTATCCCTAAATTGATCTAGAGATTTAACATAATCCCAATCATAATCCCAGCAGGCTTTGTTGGTAGAAATTAACAAGCTTATTCCATAATATAGAAATGTAAAGGACCTAGAAAACCCAAAGAATCTTGAAAATTAAAAACAAAGTTGAAGAACTTAGGCTATCTGACTTCAATACTTACCAAGTTTAGCTATGCTTTCCTCTAGGATACTTTCCATGGCCTTCCCAGACTAGGTAAGGCCCCTCCTCTGTAGTCTTATAGTATCATGGGCTATTGTCATCAAAGCACTTATCACAGTGTATTTCAAAGATGTGTTATTTGTTTGTATTACCTGTCTTAGGCTTCACAATGGCAGGTACCAGGCTTGTCTATCTCTTTTGCCTCTGAATCTGTAACACCTAGAAAGGTGCCTGCACACTATAGACATGCAAGTATTTGTTGCATTAAGTTGAACTTGAATAATTTATCTAAAAGAGTTAATATTTTAAAAGAAAATTCATGGCACTGTGGCTCACACCTGTAATCCTAGCACTCTGGGAGGCCAAGGTAGGAGAATTGCTTGAGGCCAGGAGTTCAAAACCAGTCCAAGCAAGAGTGAGACCCCATCTCCTCAAAAAATACAAAAATTAGCCAGTTGTGGTGGCACGTGCCTATAGTCCCAGCTACTCGGAAGGCTGAAGCAGGAGAATTGCCTTAGTCCAGGTGTTTGAGGTTGCAGTGAGCTATGATGATGCCACTACACACTAGGCCAGGCAACAGAGCAAGGTTCTGTCTCAAAAAATAAATAAAATTTAAAAAATAAAGGAAAATTCATCCTCCATCTAAGAACTATTTACTTGGGTAGCTAGGACTAGTGTATCGGACTTGGTTTTAAAAAACAGTAATGTTGGCCGGGCGCGGTAGCTCACGCCTGTAATCCTAGCACTCTGGGAGGCTGAGGCGGGTGGATTGCTCAAGGTCAGGAGTTCGAGGCCAGCCTGAGCAAGAACGAGACCCCGTCTCTGCTAATAATAGAAAGAAATTAATTGGCCAACTAAATATATATAGAAAAAATTATCCAGGCATGGTGGCGCATGCCTGTAGTCCCAGCTACCCGGAAGGCTGAGGCAGAAGGATCGCTTGTGCCCAGGAGTTTGAGGTTGCCGTGAGCTAGGCTAACGCCATGGCACTATAGCCCGGGCAACAATGTGAGACTATGTCTAAAAAAAAAAAAAAAAAAAAAAAAAACAGTAATGTTACCGTGACAGACCTAAAAATATTAAAATTGTGTAATTTGATTCATAATAAATTAGTTCAACTCTTAGAAATCAAATGCCCTAAATATTTATAGTATATTCCCAGTAATTGTACTTCTCAAGAATTTAGGTATGAAATAATGCAGAAGGCAAAAATAACTTTATTCACAAAGGCATTCATTGTTTTTGTTATTTATCACAGGAAAAATGTGGAGACAAGCTAAGAGACCAACAAAATGAGAATCACTAAAAAAAAAAATACTATGGTAGATCAATTTGATATAATATTTTAGAGCCATAAGATGATTATCAAAATAATAGTGTTTCCTAAGATGGCAGACTAGGTTATTTGTATTAACCTTCTTGCTAAAACTAGCTCAATAATTATTTTTTAACCTTGTTTTAAATCACAGAGGAGAAATCACAGGCCACTAACAAATTACCAGGCCAAAGTGAAGGGATGTTATCCCAGAGAGGTAACTGTTCAAAATGTGGCTTTGCCCTGAGAGCATTTGCCAATCCTTAACATTTTGCACCTTAACTTTAAAACTCACATGGCTGAGAGAGACAGCAAACAAAGCCCAAGGTCTGCAAAAGGGTAAGTAAGAGTCTAACAGGAGAAACTTCTCACAATACAGGGATTTCAAAGAGCTAGACACTCACAGTGAGGATAAACTAGAAGGGAAATATCGTATATGAATTATAGCCTACATCGGGTCACCCAGAGCACCAGAGAATTTCAAGCCTTAAAGAAGTTGAACTCCTAGGCACTTGGCAAATTCCTTCTAGAGAAAAGAACTTTCTCTAGAAATAGAGGCAAATGCAAAACCTCTTTAGAGAAAAGAACTTTCATTGCACACAAATGATTTTTCAAATATAACTTCCAACACACACACACATATATGTACACGAGGCTCCCAAAGAAACTAGACTCTATGAGCAAGAACTAGCAAAAACAATATAGACAAGAAAAACAGACCCATAAAGATATGAGATATTGAAAAACTACCCTGACTATAGCTAAAAAAGTAAAAGAGAAGTTTGAGCATCTCTGTAGCAAATAGGAAACCATGAAAATGGCTATAGCAAATTTGCAAAAGAATCTAAAAAAATTCTAGAAATAAATTAAAAACCCAAAGGTGGAGCTTCTGGATTAGGTAACACATTGAGGATCTGAGAGGGTGGTATGTCCTGCTAGGCCATGAAAGCTCTGTGCCATGGTATCCCCATAACTTCCCCTAAGCATTTCTTCCACTTGGCCATTCCAAAGTTGGAACCGAAGAAGACCATGGGAAGACAGAGGCAGAGACTGTGGAGTTATATAGCCAATAAGCTAAGGAACACTTGGAACCCCCAGAAGCTGGAAGAGGGAAATAAGGATTCAGTCTAGGACCTTCAAGGAAATTTGGCCCTGATGATACCTAGACTTTGGACATCTGGCCCCCAGGGCTATGAGATAATAAATTTCTGTTGTTTTAAAAAACAAGCAACCCAAATGTCAGATCCCTGCTCTGAACAGATGGCTCTCAGCCTTGGCTGCACATTGGAAAAGCTAGGAGAGCTTAAAATTTAAACAAAAACAAAAACAAAAAAACCCATGGATGACCATGCTCCAACCCCGATCAGTTAAATCAGGATCTCACGGGGTCAATCAGAAGCCCAGTGGTCAATTTCTTAAAAAGATGTGCATCCAGAGTTGGGAACCATTACTCCGGATCAGGGATGGGCAAACTGTGGCCCATGGGACAAACCTGACCTGCCACCTGCTTTTGTAAATAAAGTTTCATTGGAATATATACACACACACACAAAACCAAAGGGCCAGTTTAGTAGATTATAAACCAGCTAGAGTGAGGATTAGTAAACTAGAAGAAACATAATAATTAGAGTAGAAATTAATGAAATAAAAAATAGAAAATCAATACGAAAAAAATCAATCAAACCAAAAGTTGGTTCTTTGAAAAGATCAACAAAATTGCCAAACCTTTAGCTAGATGGACTAAAAAAGCAGACTCAAATTACTAAATTCAGAAAGAAAACTGGGGATACTATTACATATTCTAACAAGGTTTAGAGAGTACTATGAAAAACTATATGCCAACAAATTGGATTACCTCAATGAAATGGACAAATTTCTAGAAACAAAACATCAAGACTAAATCACAAAGGAATAGAAACTCGAATACACCTATTATGAGTAAGGATATGGAATCACTAATGAAAAATCTCCCAAGAAAGAAAAGCCCTGGACCTGATGACTTCACTGGTGAATTCTACCAAACATTTAAAGGAGAACTAATACCAATCCTTCTCAGATGTTTCCAGAAACTTAAAGAGGAAAGAATAAGTCCTAACTCATTCTGTGAGGCCAGCATTACCTGATACTAAAGCCAGGTAAAGACACCACAGAAAAGAAAATCATAGACCAATATCCCTGATGAAAATCAATACAAAAATCCTAAAAACAAACAAACAAGCAACCCAGAAAACTGAATTCAGCAGCATATTAAAAGAATTTTACACCATAACCAACTGGGATTAATTCCTTGAATAGAAAGATGGTTCAACCTATAAACTTTTATCAATATTATATACCACATGAATGAATGAAGGGGGAAAACCCACATGATTATCTTGATATAGAAAAAGCATTTGACAAAATGCAACATCCTTTCATGATAAAAACACTAAAAAGTTAGGACTAGAAGGAAACTACCTTAACATAATAAAAGCTGTAAATGAAAAACCCACAGAAAGCACCATATTCAATGGTGAAAGCCTGAAAGCCTTTCCTTTAAGATCAGGAACAAGACAAGGATCCCTATTCTTGCACTGCCATTTAACATTGTACTGGAAGCTCTAGCCAGAGCAATTAGGCAAGGAAAAAGAAATAAAAGCATCAAAATTGGAAAGAAATATGTAAAATTATCTCTGTTTCCAGATGATATGATCTTACAAAACAAAACAAACTTGTTAGAACCAATAAATGAATTCAGCAAAGTAGCAGAATACAAAGTCAACACACAAAAACCAACTGTATTTCTATACACTAACAATGAACAGCCTGAAAAGGAAATTACAGAAACAATTCTATTTGTAATAGCTTCAGAAAGAATAAAATACTTAGGAACTAGCTTAACCAAAGAGGTAAAAGACACGTACAATAAAAACTACAAAACATTGCTAAAAGAAATTAAACACAGATAATCAGAAATACATCCCATGTTCATCCACCCAAAGCAATCTACAGATTCAATGTAATCCTTATCAAAAATCCTAAAATTCATATGTAAACCCAAGGGACCCAAATAGCTAAAACAATACTCTAAAAAAGAAGAACAAAGTTGGAGGACTCACATTTTCTGACCTCAAAATTCACTACAAAGCTACAATAATCAAAATAGCGTGGTATTGGCATAAAAACAGACCATAAAGACCAAAAGAATATAATAAGAAGCCCTAAAACAAACCCTCTCATATATGGTCAAGTGATTTTTGACAAGGGTGACAAGGACATTCAATAGGGAAAGGACAGTATTTTCAACAAATGATGCTGTTGTGCTATAAAAACATTCTTGAGCATCTAAGTGCTGAAGAATGAAGCTGGACCCTTACCTAACATCACATGGAAAAATGAACTCAAAATGGATCAAACACCTCTATGTGTTAATAAGATTTAAAACCATAAAACTCTTAGAAGAAAACATAAAGCAAAAGCCTCATAATATTAGACTTGCCATTTTTTTCTTGGAGATGACACCTAAGGCACAGGTAACAAAGAAAAAATAGATAAATTGGACTTTATGAAAATTTAAAATTTTTGTGCATCAAAAGCACTATCAATAGAGTAAAAAGGCACTCCACAGAATGGGAGAAAATATTTACAAGCCATATACCTGATACGGAATTACTATCTAGAATATATGGAGAACTGCTTAAGCTCAACAGAAACAAAGAACTGGATTCAAAAACAGATGAGGACTTGAATAGACATTTCTCCAAAGAAGATATACAGATGGCCAATAAGCACATGAAAAGATGCTCGACATCATTAATCATAACTAACCATTAGGAAAATGCAACTCAAAACTATAACGAGTTACCACCTCATACCCATTAGGATGGCTACTATCAAAAAGAAAGAAAATATCAAGTGTTGGGAAGGATGTGAAGAAATTGGAACCCTCTTGCACTGTTGGTGGGAATGTAAAATGGTATAGCCACTGTGGAAAACAGTATTACAGTTCCTCAAAAAATTAAAAATAGAATTACCATTGATGCAGCAATTCCACTTCTGGGTATACAGATAAAAGGATTGAAAACAGCATTAAATAGATACTTGTACACTGATGTTCACAGCAGCATAATTCATAATAGTTAAAATGTGGAAACAACCCAAGCACCCACAGATGAGTAAAAGCATAAGCAAAATGTGGTCTATACATACAGCAAAACCTTAGACTTAAAACTGAAGGAAATTCTGACGTATGCCACACATGAATGAACCCTGAAGACATTATGCTAAGTGAAATAAGCTATTCACAAAAAGACAAATATTGTATGATTCAACTTCTACGAGGTACTCAGAATAGTCAAAATCACAGAGACAGAAGAGTGGTTTCCAAGGGCTGGGGAGAGGGGAAATGGAGAGTTATTATTTAATGAGTATAAAGTTTCAGTTTTGTAAGATGAAAAGAATTATGGACATGGATGGTGGTGCCACTGGTTGCATGATATTACTAATGTATTTAATTGCACTTACTGTGCATTTAAAAAGGGTTAAGATGGTAAATTTTATGTTATGTGTATTCTAACATAATAAAAAACTGGAAAAAAAACTTTGGAAAATTTGAAAAGAATATTAAGGCACATTTAAGGTTTATCCTAAGAGATAAATTATGCTTTCCCCAAACTTAACAAAAAAACATGAACAGTGTAGCCATTCAACTGCAGCGTACTTCAAATTAAAGAGGTGGATTCTAAATACCTACTTCATGCCTTGTTCTGTGTCAGGTACTGGATATGTGAAGACGAACATTCCTCACACTTAAAAACACCGGTCTACTCTCTGATGGCATTAGCTACAGAATCTAAAGAATTGCATAGAAACAGTGTTTAATTGTTATTTCTATCATTAATTTTATAACAGTAAACAGTAAATCCTACATTGACCACCTATGATAAGTCATTTGGTTTTCCTACTAGCAACTCTCAAGTCCCAAATTAGGTCATGGTAAAGCTGGCTTTCAAAACCTGGTTTTTGTTTTTTTTTTTTTGGTTTTTTGTTTTGTTTTAATTTTAAAGTTTATGCATTTCCCATTACACCAGATGACACCCCTAGAAAATTAATTAATCTTCACGTTTGGTCTCATCTCACCAGATACTTAGTGAGCTGTAGTCAGGTGCCATATTCCAGTGAAATGCATCTTCACAGGGAGGACAATTATCACTGCTATTGTAGGCACCATGGCTGACTCATCTGACATATTTTTGGGTGGACACCCTTTACATCACTCAAATCATAACAGACAGATGATACACGTTCGGCAAATGCACATTTATCCTGTTAAAGATTTGCGTAAGCAGTCAATAATGATCTTTCCAGAATTATAAAATGATTTCTTCTGACTTCCATCAGAGATTTCTATCAACATCCTATACCATCAAAAGACAAGCAAGGATAACATTCCTGGAACTCACTTTGGTTGTAGGCAGCACAATCAATGGTCTGCTTACACAGGTGAGAACATGCGTGTGTGCCTGTGTATAAGCAGGTCACAGGTTTATAAGCCTTCCAGTGTTGTTTGTTTTTTAAAAAAATCTTTCAGTATGTTTTTTCTTTGAAAAGAGTTCTTGGTACTCCTTGCCAAGGCTTTAGTGTTTCTGTCTTGAAGCAGAGTAACTATCGACTCTCACACAGGTTTGCAGGAGGTCTGAGCACTTAATTACAGTCCATTACCCGCTTTCATTATCTTTCCTCCTGCATGAATTAGCTCAACAATTTCCAGACATTACTACTTCCATACTATTTTTCATTTTCTCTGATGTCATCATTTTATCACCAACTTTTTGATCTTTACAGTTCATCTAAGTTTTATACTTTCAGAGAAGCACTTCATTATAGAAGCACCCTAATTTTTTCCAGCTTAAAATTTAACTCTTGCTTAACCTTATATTTCCATTTCATCAGAGTATTTTATTTCTTTTTAAAACATATTAAAATAGCATTCCTTAAAACTAGTTTGAAAATGTCTGCTCTACCCATCCTAATTTAGATATTCTAGAAATGTGAACACTTTTATTCTTTGGGGGCAATAATAAATATTCCATAGCAGAAAATGTTGTATAGATATCAAAGAGTGTCTATAAATACTCTTCCCAGACACTAACACTGACTCCAGTCTAGACAGATTCATTTTAACCTAGTTTGAAGCCATCCAACTCTACTAATACGCATTCCTTCCAGGACCCTCCAACCTGTTATAAAAACATTCAACTCTATGGTTCTCCCTGCAGGTGACCTCAACCCACCACAGTCTTGATATCTGCTAGGATGTTATCTTATCTGAGAATTACACTTAAATTTGGTTGAAATGACCTTCTTTAAACAAACTTTATTGGCTCTTACTTAATATGTTACAGTATTCAGGCACTAATTCATCATTTCCCCGAGGATGTGTTTGGAAGTATTCGTATATTAAGCCGCACTGTGTTCTTATTTACAGAGTATTCTAGCATCCTTTCCTTTGAGATCCTTAAGAATAATGGATTGTTAATATTTTGAGACAGTGTATTCCCATAGGACACAAAAATGTTAACAGTAGACAACTATGAAAAATATGCATTCATATGTGTGTGTACACAAACACACACAGAGATACACTCATAAAAAAAGGAATCAAGGAAAGCACATGGGAATAAATCCATTAAAAGCTATAAATTTCAAATAACTGACTACAGTGATGCACAAACTTTGTAGATAACATAAAAAGTAAAGTTTGTGGGAATGTGTGAAATTCCCTCCTCCACATTTGTAAATAGTTGTTACAATCTTAAAAATAATTTTTGTTAAGTTGCAGAAACCAGATTATACTGCATTTCAAATTTTCATAGTTAACTGGTAAAATATTTGAGCCTTAGAGATAACCTATATCAAAGGGGATCAGTGCCCTCTGCATTAAAAGAATTGAGCAGAATCCGCTTAAGCCTACAGAGATACAGAATCTACACTGTCTTTTATTGTAATCATTTGTGGGCTGTGCTGGGTGTCTCTCACACGGGACCTACGCTCTGTCCCCTCACATGTATGGTATCACTGTTGCCCCTGGCTTCTTCCATATTCTCTCAGGACACAGGGCACAGCAGACACTCATAAAGGTGGTTTCCGAGAGTTGACAAACACAAAATCCAGGGAACAAAGAGCCACTCACCCACCAGACTTATTTTATTACTCGACTTTCGAAAAACACAGGGCTTTCGTAGAAATTTAACACGTTACCTACATCATAATTTACATACATTTAGGCAAAACTGACAAAATATTTGTTAATCTGCAGTAAAATGTTTTCTTCAAACTCTTCTGAGTCCTCCTCCTAATCAGCTTAGACAAAGCAGGGCCAGGACACATTGCAAAGTAGCTGATGTCTGCAGCATCTTACCTGCCCTCCAAGACCCTTTGAAAATAAAGGTGGTGTTTTTTTTTTTTCCTTCAGCCAGTCCACTTTCTTAGCAGACTTACTCAGACTCACTCCTGACCAGTCACGGCCCCAGCAAGTCACCGATTCTGTTTAATCCACTAAGGCCTTGTGCAGCCACTCAACGCAACCAAACACACAATGTCACAACCAGATCTGAATAGTCTTAATGCCGGAACATATTATCTTTCCGAGATCATATCTCTAGATTTTCTCCCTCTCAACATTATTTCCTTGTTTTCTTACTTTGTCTTGGTTTGTTTTGTTTTGTTTACAGTGAAACCGAATCTACTGTAGATAAAGCCTGATTTTCACATTTTGTGAATTTCATGAAAGCTAAATATATATACTTACCCTCCCCTAATTTGGATTTAATTTAAAAATTAAATCTAATTAAATTTTATTTATTAATAATTTGGAAAAAATCAGAAATCATTAAAATGATTGAAGAATTAAAATCAACACATTACTATCCAGAGATAGCAACTATTACATATTGGAATAGTAATTCATTGGTTTTTCTTTATCTATTTATTCATATCCACAGAAGCATATAGATATTTGATGTATTTTATAACCATTAAATTAATAATTGTTTACACCTAATGAAATGGAGAATTATGCATGATAAAATAAGACAAAATTATAGAAAATTTACTTGTGTCTTAACATGCATTTGCTTTGTTGAATACTCATACTTATTTCTAGGTTTTTTTCCAATTCATTCTCTTGCATTTGTTATGTAAACAATTATGCAAGTTTAAGTAATGCAAAGTTGTCTAATGGGCTATACTTTATATCTCCTTTTTCTATTTCATGTCTTATTTATTACATTGCCCAAAATGTCCAGAACAATATTGATTGGTCATGTGGTACCTTTGTAAATGTATGGATCAGTGGAAATTCTGATACTATCTTACTCTTATGTTTGCATATGTTGTTTTTTGAGATAGACTTAATATTAAAACAATTTCCTGTTTGTCCTATTTTCTGGTAATATATTTATTCTGAAATCAAAATGGATATTGTACCCTATCCTGCCATTCCTGATATAATCCATTTGGTCATAGTGGATAACTTTTCTAATTTATGATTATATATAATTTTATGACATTTTATTTAGTTTTCTATAAATTCTCTTATGGGAATCCAATCTAGTAGAGTGGTATAACCCTTTTGTACTCAAAAGATTCATATTCCAATTCTGAAACTTATTAGCAATGTAATCATGAGGAAAGTTTTTAAACCATATGGCCTTGAGTCTTTTGATCTACAAAACGAGAATAATATTATCTAATGCATTAGACTGCTTAATTCAGTGCCTGACACAAGCCACAAATAAATGAAAATAAATATTGTCAGTGATTGTAGTTTTATGATCTCTTAAATAATATTTGATGCATAGAAAAGTTAGTTTTATCCTTTCCTTTTCTAAGAAGAGATATCTTCATGAGATTTTTTTTAAAGGCTATTTTAATAAATCTTCATTTTTAGTAAACAATAATATGTACACTTATGAAATTATTTCTTTTCATGGCACAGCCAGGGACCACCCTCTGTCCTGCTGACAGGTTTCCTCTTTGTAGCAGTTGAGCCAGAATCCTGCGGATGGGGCTGACAGGCACAGCGGAAGGCAGGCACCAGGCAAGGGGCTGGGAACCGTGGGCTGAGGGGAGAGCCTAGATACTGGATGGTTCAAGCAGCTTCCTTCAAGCCCCTTCCCTGAGTTGGTTCTCACACTGTGGGTGATGATGCGCACAACAGCCACATCAGAGATTGAAGGAGTCTGTGGGGAAAGGAGAGGGACCCAAGGACTCTCCAGGATGATGGAGGAAGGTCTGGGATGCCAGACCCCAGGTCCTTAGAGCAACCAACATAATGCCAGCAGGGGACACAAGTTCCAGGAGGGACATCACCAAGAGCAAAACGTGAACTATTAGACTACCTAATGTTCAGATGGAATTGACAGGACTATCATAGTTCTAAAGGGGAAAACTTGTTAATAGGTACTCAGAAAGTGAATCAAAAAAAAATTTTTAAAGGCATTATTAATTCTAAGAAAATGAAAATGAACAAAGGAGACCTATATTCAAAATACACCATGTGTCATCCATGAATAAAACTCACCTAATTGTAAATTATGAACACTAATTTCCGATTTAGCTAAAAATTGTCACAAATCAAATAGGGAGATTGGAGGTAGAAGGTTTATGTGTATTTGCAAGTGTCTATGTATTACATGTGTTTGGGGTGGTAGCTGAGAGGATGAAGAGGATAGGGGAACTTAAAGTCCATAAATGAGCCATTAAGAAGTAGTAGTTTAAGCTTATTATTTAAAACATGAAAATAAAGCAGCAACAGAGCTGAAAGTGATTGCATGTGATGAATGGGACGTGGGAAAGCACTTTGTCTTACATTTACTTTCTATATGTACAGATACACCTATGATAGAGACATTAAAATAATTAAATAGAGAAAAAGAATTAGCAATGCATCATAACGAGGCTTTACCACCTGTATTTGACTTAACCTATAGGCACATTCTGGTGTCTTCCCCAAGGACCGGAATAAAGCCTCCATCATGCTTGTCTGGGTGGCCTATCACTCATACTGCCTTGTATCTCGAAGGTGTCCAAAATGCTTTACGTTGAATATACCGAACTGATTAATATGAAATGAGACTTTTTTTTTTTGCAAAAGGTAAAAGGGTACAAAATGCAGAACACTAAAGTAGTATTAAAAATAAGGTGCATGGCAAGAGAGTTCATTTTAAAGCCACACCTTGTTTAAAATCCATCTCTGCCACTTATCATTTGTGTGATGTTGTAGAAGATTCTCAAACCTCTAACATCATAATTTTCTCATTTTTAAATGGTGCTTATAACAGTTCACTCATAGGTTTGTTATGAAGGTTAAAGGAAATTACATGTATTGCAGTTTGTGTCTTCTATATAATATAAATCAAGTAAATGTCAGTTTCCTTTTTCAGAACATTGATAAATGACATACAGTCTCTAGTGGAACAAATACGTATGGGCTTATACTTCTTGATGAATTAATTTATGGAAATGAACTAGGGAATAAAGTGGGTGATGCAACGTAGCAAATACTACGTAATGTCAAGGCTAAGACTATAAAATAACATGCGCCAATCCACAGACACAGACACATAAATGCTTTCACTAATTCTGCAAAAACTCTGGTTCTGGATTCAACGGTTTCTCAAATTCTAATTGGAGAGTTTAATACCAGGACAACATCTTTCTCCAGGCCTTTACCAAAGCTGAGCTTCTCTCAGATCACCTTGGACAGTCAAACCCATCATAATCAGAGACAGAAATAAAGAAGAAACAAAAGAACAAGAATAGGAACTCAGACTTTTTTAAACCAAGATTTGTTCTTACAAAGTTGAGACTGTCTGTTTCAAAGGTCTGTCTGTGTGTGCTGCACCTCCGTGTCTGTCCTCTAGCCTCAGAGCAGTTGCAGGCTTCAAAGAGAGTCCTATACATGAAGGAAACACATAGTTCTGCTGTTGGAATTTTTTAAAAAATTCAACATTCCTTAAAGATGTGTCCTATCAATTACAACTCAAGTGTTGATTACAAAGAGAAACAATTTCCCATTCAAGACTGCTTAAATCCGGTTTAGTTTAATATATTCATTTAATCTAGGTTAACTCTGCAAAGGTCTTTAGCATAGCATGCTGGCATCCTCTCTGCCAACCCCCACCCCAACCTCTCAAAGGAACATATAGGATGTTAAACAATGCACAAAGGAACAAGTGGAGGGATGGAAACAAATGGCTGTTGTGATGGGAAAGTCGAGAGATTCTTGATGCAGGCAAAGGGTCTAGGAACAAGACAGCCAATAGTGGAAGGCAACAAGAGAGCCTTGTCTCCTCAGAAAACTGTACTTTGTTTATGAGGGGGAAAATCAAAAGCATTGTAGAAATTGCTCTAATTTCCCATAACACAAATGTTATAAAACCAAGAATAGCTGAATGAAGTAGCAGCTGATACAGCAGACAAGTCCAGATTGATGAAGTCTAGTCATGGTCAACAGTTAATTAAATTCAACACACAGTTTTTATCATCCTTGTGCTTTGACTTTCTGACATTTACGTTCCCCACACTCTTGTCAGGGAATTTCTACTTGGCTGAAATCTCTGAATAACCATAATCTTCCATTTAGCTAAAAACAGCAGGAAAGTGGCAGTTTGATCATTTTTAGCTAAGACAGAAAAGTAAAGCATCAGGAAGACCCCTTGTCTCTCCAGGGTGATTGTGTTAGCATTCTTCCTAGTAAACTACTAGCCGTGATAATGGTCTGTGGCTGTTCATTAGAAAAATTGGTGATTCCATAGGTGTGTGGGAGAGAAGGGGTTGGGGAGGAATGGGGAGGTGAAGAAAGTGAAAGGGAAGGCAGGAAGAAGCAGCACTTTCTTGCTGCATCCTTGGCCTATATAAATTTCCTTTTCGAGACTGAATGAGAGCACGTAACTACCTGTCTGTGAGTCTCATAAAAGAGCATCTGTTCTATTCTAAAGGTGAGAAAATCTTTGTGTAGGACTAAATATAGAAGCACACATGCAATAACATGATCGCATACATTTTTTTCATGTCCAAATTAAAGGAAAAGGATTTTCAGAAGTCAACAGGAATATTGTCTACATATGACCTTCATATCCCAAAAAATAATTTATGATAATATATACAGTTCATTTCTTCTTTAAATTAGTTGCAAGAATAATTAATCTTACCCGATTCTATATTATGACTAATTTGGATATAATATGAGCCAAAAAGAATCTCTAAAATAAAAATGAATCTCTGGGAAAATGCAAAGGAAATACTTGTCATCAATTCTGTAATTTTTTCAATGCTAGATCCAATAGCAGTTGTGATTTGATTTGAGAATTTATGACACGGCCATAGCTTCCTCTATGTTTACCAAAAATAGATGCTTCAAACTAGTTCAGGTTAATCTCCTGGACATGAAAATTGCAATCCCCACCCTGGATGGTTGTAGGAGGAGAACTTGCCACAATTTCCATCAGGAGGGGTAGGGGACTTGCCATTTGCCCCCCCACATACTCTTGTACACAGGCTTCTTCCCAGGAGTGAGTTTACAGGCACATTCCTCAGCAACATCAAAACTGGAGGGACTTAAAATCTCTCCCCTGCCCCCAAACAAAAACAAAGCAAATAAACAAACCAGACCACCTTGACACTTTGCAAATCATTTCATGTGTTAATTCACGTGTTGTTAAGCTAGTATTATTTCGTATGATTTCCCCAGTGTTAGTACTTCTAACACATTCAACAAATAATTATTGAGGGCGACTGTAGCTAGGTGTACTTCTAGGTCTGGGGAGGCTGCAGTGAGCAAAGCAGCAAAGCCCTGCCCAGTGAAGCTTCTAACGACGGAAATAGAAGACAGTATCAAATCCACACATAAATATATACCGCGTAGGAGGATGCAAGTGATAAAAATGTAGAGTAAGCGGGAGGACAGTGTGTGGTGGGGGAGTCTGTGTTTTACTTATGTTGGTTGAAGAGGGCTCTGAAAAGTACACTGAGTGAAGATGTGAAGGAAGTGAGGGCTTGAGCCCCGTGGACGCTGGAGGAAGAAGCCCTGCCAAGAGGCTGGGGAGCGCGATAGGTTAGTAGCCATCGCAGGGGTGAGAGCAGAGATGTGGCATAATTTGCTTCATCTCAATAGGATCACTCCAGCAATTAGGAGGCCACCACATGCCTCCCAGGGAAAGCAAGGCAGCACTGTGGAAGTCACAGAGGTGATGAGAAATGTTCAGATTTTTAAAAAATATTTTGAAGGAAGAGCTCAAGGGATTTGCTGTAGGATTAGAGTGGGTGGTGAGAGGGAAAGAGGCATGTAGGTAAAAGTTGTGGCCTGAGCAACTAGAGGTCTCAGTGGCCGCTTACAAAGACAGAAAGGATTTCAGGGGACACAGGTGGGGGCCCTTAGATATGCCAGCTGGAGTCCAGGGAGACGCCTGGCCTAAAGATGTGCATTTGGGAATCACCAGCTGTCGAACAGATCAAAAGCCATACGACAAAATGGAATCACGAGGGAGTAAGTGCAGAACAAGAAGAGAAGGCTCTGGAGGCTGAGTCCCAGGATATGCAGCAGCTCCCAAGTGGGGAGAGGCAGAGGGACCACCAAAGGAGTCTGTGAAGAGCTGCCAGTCAGGAGGAAGAAATGAGAGATAGCCACGTCCCAGAAAGCACCCAAACCAGTGCTAAAAGGAAGAGGGAGGAATTATTTTTTCCAAATGCTATTGACAGAGTAAAATGCTCAGAATTAATCATTGCATTGATGAACACAGACATTAAATTAAATGAAAAGTCTATGAATGTTTCTATCTTCTGTATATGTAAAAAAGGAAAAAAATCCTATTTATCATGAGGAAAACCAAGGAAAAAGAACCTCTTCTTGTAGCTAAACCAGCACCACCATCCAGCCACCCGCTGGACTCCAGGTTTATGTGGCAGAAAAATGTCACTTTTGCAGGTCACTCTCCCACATCAGAAGTGACAATGGCAACTTGAAATGATCATTTTCTTTGCTGTGAAGTGACACATGGCATTTCACCAAGGCCATTGGCTTGTTTCCCACGAGCCTCTCAGCAGCCTTCAGACAGGAAAAGCTTCCATTAAAGAGGTTGCTTCGTCATGCTGCACATGACTACCCCATTGTGTCCGAACATTGAGACACTGAGCTCCAGGAAAACAGCTTAGTGCGCTGTCCTCCTGAAGAAAGGAAATTATGGAGAGCATCAATGTGCATAGAGCACACCAAACCAACCAAATAAACAAATAAAACAAACACACACGGCTTGGTCTGTGCACTGTTAAATTAGTGAGAATTCTGTAATTATTTTTTTCACATTTTGAATACATCAATTGTGTGCTTTCAAATCTGTGACATAAAAGTTAGAAAAAGAAATGGGAAAGTAAAGCAAAGATGTTGCAAAGCTGCTGTATTAGGTTTGGTTTTGTGCAGTGGCTCTCTGATGTGGTGGCTTCAGGTGATGTGCTATGACACACCGGAATCACCAACAGTCTCCACTTTACCCTTTCAGGGAAACCTGTGAAGAATGAGGTTTGAAATGCATACAAATTCACAGACTCTCATTTAAATGTACAGAAACTACCATTTTATAGTTTTATTTTAATCCAAAAGAAATCCTGGCCAAGGTTTTTCTGCTGTGTCTGTTGAATTGAAGAAACAGTTCTAAGTCAGCATGATTTTCATGCTGTCTTCCGCACAACCTCACTTTATATTCCACCCATGAGCATAACCCATAAAACAAGTACAGGGCTACATAGAGCAATGCATTTTGCCTAACGAATCTAATCAAGATCAACAGTTGTGTGAGCTCGGATTTGGAAGAAATCGATGCAGGTGCAGATTTCTGTTGTTGCACTCCCTTAACTGGGCAAGAGAGATTCTCATTTGGTCCCAAACTGAATAATCTGATTCCTTCAAAATTTTAATAAGGGAAGTCCCATGCCAAATATCCGAAAGTGGGTTTTCTATTCCCTTCAATTTTAAACATACAGTAAGTAGGCTTTTGGAAATGGAATGACTACAACTAATTTAATGCTTTTTAATATCCAGTGTATGTAACAAAGGGGCTGAAATGGCAAAGGGGAAATATCTTAAGAAGAATTTCATCTGGAAAAAGAATGTGCTCATGGGTCTTTTTGTTCATCTTAAAATCAATGTACTTTTCTGACTCACAGCTGATTTTTTTTTTTTTTTTTTTTTTTTTTTTTTGAGCTCAACCATGTACGCCATTAAATGCTAAGTAATCCTAGGGGACTCAAACCCCTCCTTTGGTTGCCAGGTCAGAGACAATGAGAAGTTACTCTGGGACCATGATGCGGGAAGGTCCAGAAAGCCCATGTGCTTTCCTTATAGAAATCAGTTACCAGGAGTCTGGATGCAGAGCTCCCTAATTATTATAGCATTAACTGAAATTAAAACCTAAAATAACTAAAAACCATCTAACCTCTTAATACTTATTGCTACTTTAAGGATTACTGCTTTCAGTGAAGAAATAAGAGCTTAAGTTAGAGCAGATATCTCAAAATCTTTACCCTGGGGTGTGTGTGTGTGTGTGTGTGTGTGTGTAAAAGAGGACACGTGCTCACAACTGCATCGAAAAAATGACAGTTCACTTCAAACAAACAAAGCCCTAATAAAGGATCCCTCGTAGTTTCGTATTGAAAAAATATTTTTATAAATGTGTTACTGCCTTGAGCAAATCCTTGCATGTAAGCCACATACATATTTTAGAATATTTGCTACAAAGCTAAAGGACACAATTATCTTCTAGAAATTGCATCATGTCCATGATGCAGAGGCTGGGGCCACATAATTCTACACTCTGCTTCAGTCTTCACGTGGCCTTCTCCCTACGCATCCATCTCATCTGTATCTGCTTAGCAGGACACTTGCCTCTGGATTTAAAGCCCACCTAGAGAATTCAGTTCAAGATCTTTAATTCCATCTGCAAAAACCCTTTTTCCAAATTACATCTGCAAAAACCCATTTTATTGTCACATATACCACTTACCTTAGCAGCAAAAAATGAAATACAAGGATAAATCCAACAAAATATATACACAATCTATATGAGTAAAACTACTACACTCTGATAAAAGAAATCAAACAGCTAAATAAATGAAGAGATTTCATGTTCATGGATAGGAAGACAATATTGTTAAGATATCCATTCTTTCCAAATTTATCTATAAATTGAACACAATCGCAAACACAATCCCAGCCAGTTATGTTGTGGATATTAACAAATGGATTCTAAAGTTTGTGTGGACAGAAAAAAGATCCAGGATATTCTACACGACATTGAAGAAGAGCAGAGTCTAAGTCCCGACCTACTTGGATAAAGTGCAGTAGCCAAGACAGTGTGGTACTGGAGGAAAAACAAACAGATAAATAGAACAGAATAGAGAGTATAGAAATAGGTCCCCACAAATGTAATCAATTGATCTTTGACAAAAGAGCAAAGGCAATTCAATGGAGAAAGGAAAGACTTTTCAACAAATGGTGTTGGAACTGTTGGACATCCACAGGCAAAAAAATAAAGAATCTAGATATAAACTTTACACTTTTCACAAAAAGTAACTCAAAATGGGTCATAGACCTAAATGTAAAATTCAATAATTATTAAATTCCTGGAAAATAACAAAGGAGAGACTCTAGGTGACCTTAGGTTTGGTGATGATTTTTCAGATATAACACCAAAAGCACAATCCATGAAAAAAATTAATAAATTGGACTTCAATCAAGTTAAAAACTGCTACATGAAAGACACTGTTAGTAGAATGAAAGGTAAGTTACAGACTTGTAGAACATTTTTGCAAAACATGTCTGATAAAGGACTGGTATCCAAAATATACAAAGACTCTTAAAACTCAACAGTAAGAAAACAGACAACCCAGTTTAAAAAATGGGCAAAAGATCTGAACACATACTTCTCCGAAGAAGACACACAGTGAAAAGCAAGCATGGGATAAGATACTAATTATATGTCGTTAGGGCACTGTAACTTAAACAGCATTGATACACCACTGCTCACCTATTACAATGGCTAAAATTCCAAACACTGACAACACGAAATCCTGGCCAGGATGTGGAGCAACAGGAACTCTCATTCATTGCTGGTGGGAATGCAGAATGGTACAGCCACTTTGGAAGACAGCTCAGCAGTTGTATTTTTTTTCCCAAAACTAAACATACTTTTACTATATAATCCAGCAATTATGCCCCTCAATTGACCCAAATGTTGAATACGTATGCCCACACAAAACCCTGAGCACAAATGTTTACAGTAGCTTTATTTATAATTGCCAATGGTGAATGGATAAACAATCAGTGGTATATCCAGACAATGCAATATTGTCCAGTGATTAAAATAAGTGAGCTATCAAGCCATGAGAAGATATGGAGGAATATTAAATTCATATTTAATGAATTTAGTGAGGAAAAACACTCTAGAAAGGCTACATACTGTATGCCATATATATGTCCAACTACATGTAATTCTGGAAAAGGCAAGACTATGGAGATACATTAGTGGTGGTCAGGGACTGGAGAGAAGGGAGTGGGGATAGGTATTTTTAGAGCAGTGGAACTATCTTGCATGTTACTGATAGGGTGGGTGCATGTTACTACACACTTGTAAAAGCCCATGGAATGTACAACACAAAGTATGAACGCTAATGTAAACTTTGGACTTTAGCACCATGCCTTCCACATACTGTTTCATTAAGGTCAGTCCTATTGTTATTACAAAAAGAAAAGAAAAGCAAAGGCAACCCGGGAGCCATTAGTAGGGTGAGTTAAAACTAGAGAGAGCAGGTGCAGGGTCTCCAGTGAGGGGACTGGCAGCTTGGGAGGGAGGTAGTGAGTACTGGAGAAGGAAATGGGAAGTAGGGAACAAGCAAGAGAAACATTCTGAAGGTCCAATCAAAGTACTTGGTGATGTAACAGAGAGGTGGTTAAGAGAAAGGGAGGAGCCCAAGTTGACCCCAGGATTTTTGAGTCAGAATAAAGAAGACATTGATGCTGCTGTGAAATAGAAACTAAGCTTGTAAGTTTTTCTTACATTGAATTTAGTTGGCTGTGAGTGGAAAACTGAAATAAACTCAGGAAGAATCTACAACCAAATGGTCTCCGCTTCAAAAAAAATACATTCAATGTCTCTGTTAAATAAACTAATAAATCTATCATCATCACAAATACCTCTTGCAACTTGTTAGCTCCATTGCAGTTTGGGGTTTTTTTGTGTGTTTTTTATTTGTTTGTTTGTTTGTTTTTTGCTTTTTTGTTTTTTTACTTCCTACATGCAGGGCTGGTCCAGAGAAATCTGAAAAGAGAGATCTCTTAAACCAAAAGATGTAGCTCCTCTCAACCTGAATGAGTAAGAAAGGTAGACATTTGTGTTTTCTGACACTTTCGGAAAATTTAAATATGAAATGGATATTAGATGATGCAAAGAAATGATTGTTAATTTTTCAATGTAAGAATAGATCCATACCTTTTGGTGATGCATGCTGAAGTATTTAGTCTACTTTTTGAAATAATTTAACAAAAGATAAAGAGAGAAAGAGACAAAGGAAAAGAATACACAAACAAAATCTTGTAATTATTGAATCTGGGTGATGAGATTGATTATACTGTTCCTTTCCTTAAATTTTTTTATTATAAAAAAAACATAAAATTCAAGACATTTTGAACAGTGACTGTTTCAAACAGCTGAAAAAAGCTCGCAACGGCCTACTTCCAGAACACTTGTAAGTGAACAACACGCACCATGCTGGTTCTCTGTCACCTGCAGCAGAACGCATTAAAGCCAGCACACCTCAGTCCACTACATTTCTATGCTATTATCAATACAATATTAAATTCACATTTAAACATTAATATTAGCAAAGTACAACTTTTTTCATAATTTTAAGAACAGACTATAATGTGAATTCCCAAAATTAACAGAGCACCTCTCCTTTTAAAGCCATAGTGTTCTTTAAAAAAGTTCATTGATTGTTCTATGCATCCATCTCACTCAAAAAAGTATAATGAAGCTTTTCACATACGTACAATAAGATCTGTAAAAGGCCAACTTGACAAGGAAATCTGTATATAGAGAGATAATTGGTTTAAGGAAGTAAAATAAACACGTATGTACATAAATATTTGTATTTGGGGTGGGTTTCAGCTGAGGAACAGTAGCTCACATATGACAGGTCATAGTCTGCTTTCAAAGTAGGGGGATATTTAAAACAGAAAGAAATATCAGTGTCTGTATACTCAAAGTCATGTCCTGTTTTTCTTTAGATATTCATAATTTAAACTATGTAGAAAAAAATTGCTACATAAGACTCTCTATTAAAATTATATTTTAGCAAATAGCTAAGATCAGGATTCATTTCATGTTATCTTTAAGCAAACAGATGTAGTGCCCATAAATAAAACTTTGTTTTCTTCCATAATCATGAAAAATGTAACACCAGAAAATTTGGTCAGCATTTTCAGTGGATAAAGATCAGTAATTATTTAGCTAAGTGGCAAAAATCACCTACTATTCCAGCAGGTTGAGTTTCTCTCCAAGAGGTTATATTTGATTTTTAACTTAAGGGTTTAACTTAAGGGCAGTGCAATGAAATGGCATGTAGCCTGTCTTCTCTTTCTAAATTTCATCCATCACCACCTAGTTCATAGAGTTTTTAAGTATCTTCACTTAGAATTCTACCTTAGCCATTATAACAATGTGGATAGTCTTTTTGCCCACATTTATTGAAGACCTATGAGTGCTTGAGGGTTTTGTTTTTATAACCAACTAAAGTAAATCGGAAGTAAAGGCACCTCTCTCTGATATTATTTTAAAATTTAAATAAACTCAAGGAAACTTAGTTTGCATAAAATAGAACTCCAAGACCATCTGCCTCACAACCTTTCTGAATGTAGAAAACTGAAATAAAATAAAATTTAGATGTGATTTAGGAGATGCATCTGCTACAAAGTGAGTATTGACAAGATCATCCCTACATTTGTTTCTGGTACTCTACTTCTAGAATTCTACGAGCATAAAAATAATCTAATTAAGTTTAATGCCTTGAAATATTTCCTTTATTGCAAATCAGTATCCAGATGCAGCATAAGATGAAACCACACTGACATGACCTTAAATACTTGAGATTTTTTTGAGGAAGGTAGGGAACAAAGGATTTGTTTCTTTAACTAAAGAATGATTAGATTAAATTTTTTTTTTCTGTTTTCCCATTAGCAGCTCTCTATCTTTCTCCATCCTTTCTCACTTCTTATTCAACTATTTGGGCTTTTCTATCACTAAACTTGTAACATATTCCTTGCCCAGGCTTCAAAGCGATCCTCAACATTCACAGATAAAAAGCATCGCGCACTGTCCGAGCTAGGACTGCCGCAGTAAGCTCTGAAATGATGACATGAGCACATGATAAATATCCTGACACAAAAAAGCTATTTTTCAGGGAAGGCCGCTACACCATAAGCAAACCTTTGTTGCTCTATCTGTGAACTAAAGGATCTGCTGTCCTCCCGTCAAACGGCCCCTGAGTCGACAGGCTGACTACTCCAAGTCGCTGACACCGCAGGACAGAACAAAGAATCCCGTCCAAGTCTTGATCTCCTTAGCTCAGTACAGGCCAAGTTCAGCTCAGCGATCTATCAAAGTGCTGGAATGTGCAGCAAGTAAATACCCACATTCTGCCAAAGGAGAAGAAAAGCTGGATCATGGACTACTGTTCACGGGACAAAGCAAATTCTCCCACATCAAAAGGGCACCAGCAGCCTTCATCCAGGTCTGCACTGTATAATGGGTAGATTTTCAGCAAAGTGCTCCAAAGACAAATGGCACTTTTATCTTGCATTCTCTCCCCTTGCGATGAGAGTTTACGTTAAAGCCACTTAACCGTCTGGAGTGCAGCCTGGTGGATTACCTGTTTGTAAGACTCAAGTACATTACCTGATCATGTGACCAGGAGCGGGGAGGATGAGAGTTTTGTAAAATTGGTTTTGCTTTGAAGGGATCTTCAGCAATTTCTGAAGCTTCACAAAGGCTTCTATACATGCTGGTCCCCAAAGGAGAAAGGATTAAAAGTGAACATTGCATCAAGTTGAAAAGTATGTCTTGTATTTCTAGTTACTTTATTAGTGTAGCCTTATTAAATTGCAAGTTTTAAAATCAGCCACTCATTATCGAAAAAACTGTAGAATGGTGACTAAAAATCATATCTCTGATAGTCTTCACAAGCTTTTGGAATGAAGCATCCAACCGGATTAAGAAAAGGCTTCACCAGGTAATGTGAAATGATCCTCTTTTGAACTGAGACTGAAGGGCCCTAAATGTCACTTCTTGAAGATCAGCATTTTGAGGACAGGAATCTTGAATGTTAACAAAGTTGGACTAAAATACCTAAAATGATTAATTTGTCAAACTAGCATGAAGTTACAGCTTTGTTGTTCCTAAAAATACATTTTGATTCCAAGAAGAAATTCTTTCTCCCGTCATCACCCCAAGTGAACTATTAGTTTCATTTTCAGTAGTTTGCTTTCTTCCTATGTGTAATCTCAGGCTCCGCTGCAGGGAGAGGGTGGGTATCATAGAAATGGCAAGATATCAGAGAATTTAATTTCCAATCTCAGTTCCACAACCCAATACCACATTATGTACTAAGCTGTGTTATTAAAGCTCTCTGAGGTCAAAAGTTGATAGTAAATACCTTTGTGTTTGCCACAGCTTTTGTAGTTTTTCAGGACCAAATAAGACAAAGGCATGTGAAATTGGTTTGCAGAAGAAATATGAAATATTACAAGGAACTCATTTTGGAGTGGAGACACTCAATTTTAGAGTGTCTCTCACCGACAGAGAGTATAAATTTAATCTAAAATTTTGTTCTCCATTCTATTTCCAATTTTCATCTCTTTAGCATAGAAATCACTGGACTTATTTAGTTAGTTAGTTAGTTAGTTAGTTAGTTAGTTAGTTAGTTAGTTTTTGAGACAGAATCTCACTCTGTTGCCCCTGGTAGAGTGCAATGATGTCATCATAGTTCAGCGCAACCTCAAACTCCTGGGCTCAAGAGATCCTCCTGCCTTAGCCTCCTGAGTCGCTGGGACTACAGGTACATACCATGATACCCAGCTAACTTTTCTATTTTTAGTAGAGACAGGTTTTTGCTCTTGCTCAGGCTGGTCTCAAAGTCATGAGCTCAAGTGATCCTCCTGCCTTGGCCTCCCAGAGTGCTAGGATTAATGCAAAATAAGCAGTTTTTTTAAAGCTGAAAGAAGTTCTAATTTAAGAAAACTATTAAGAAAATATTTTAAAACACATACTTTTTAAAAAGTCAAATTAGAGAATGTTTATTCCTTTTTAAAAGGTTTATTTACTTTAGTGAAGTAAATAGCTTTGGTTACAACTAGAGTTATTTTTTAACAGCATTATTGAGATATAATTTACATACCATAAAGTTCACTCATTTAAATGTACGATCTAATGGATTTTAATGTATTTACAGAGTTTCACAACCATCACCATAATCTAAGCTTAGAACATTTTTATTGTCTCAAAAAGAAATGTTGAATAAATTACTGGTACTCCCTATTCTCCCCGATCCCATCCCTGGGCAACAACTAATCTACTTTCCGTTTAAAGATTTGCCTATTTCTGGGCATTTAGTGTAAATATATAGTATGCTGTCTTTTTTGACTGACTTCTTTCGCTTAGCATATGTCCTTGGGTTTCATTCATGTTGCAGTGCATCAGGATTTTGTTCCTTTAAATTACCAAATAACATTCCATTGTGTGGATATACCACATTTGTTTATCCAGTCATCAGTTGATGGAGATTATCAGTCACTAGAGAAGTGCAAACAGAACCACAATGAGGCAGCACTTCATATGCACCAAATGACTATATTTAAAAAGACAACAGCAAGTGTTAGGAAGACACGGAAGAATTGGAGCCTCATACTTTGCTGGCAGGAATGTAAAATCATGTAGCGCTTTGTAGAATTTAGTGGTTCTTCTAAATGTTAACTATGCAGTTAGCCGATGACCCTATGTACTGAAGAGAAGTGGAAACATACATCCACATAAAGACTTATACATGAATGTTTATAGCAACATCATGCATATTAGAAAAAATTTATTTTACTCACCATTTTCACAAACATATTTCTGATAAAATTTGATATGTATAAATTCTATGCAATTTATCAAACATCCCACGTGACAGAATATGTTTTGGAGATGCTTTGCAGTGGGAAATTGTGCTAACATTGCCTAGTTGAGGTTATCAGTTTCCTCATGAGCAGATGGCTTTTTCTCTTGTTTGTTTTTGTTTTGATTTTAAATATCATTTGGGAAGCATCGTTAGAGTAGAATTTCTGAAAAAGCCCTCATCAGCCATTATTAAGTAGAATGACTTTATTAAATATGACAATAGAGGCACATTCCTATTGTTACTATAATTATTTTGGGGATAGCATACTTTGACTTATTAACCATAATTGAAATCCTCATCTTCAGAGAGTTCCCACCTCAATTCTAGTGCCCTAGTAGGTCACCAACTCAGCAAGCTCTGAAGACATGTCAGTTGTCTAAAACTGTGGTCCCCAAACTCCAGGCCACAGACCATACCAGTCAGTGGCCTTTAGGAGCCTGGCGGCACAGCAGGAGGCGAGGCAGGAAGTGTCATGTGTATTTACAGCCACTCCCTGTAACTTGCATCACTGCCTGAGCCCCGCCTCCTGTCACATCTGCAGCAGCACTGGATTCTCATAGGCATCATTTTTCCCTTTGTCCAAAAACTGTCAGCTTAAAGCCTCCAACAGTGCTATGATTTCATGTTAACCTTGATGACTTGTAAAGTCACATGTATAAGACCATGATTCAAATCATTCTTGGATTTCATGCCTCTAGAATGCAGCATAAGCTGTTTTACTAATTTCTCCACACACAGATATCATCTACTTTTTACTTCACATTTTGCTCCTCTTTCTCTACCACCACCAAGATTGGAGTGTTCATCAATTGCATTGTATCCTCTCCTTTTCTAAATATACCACTCTAACTTACAATTTCAAATTCATATTTTTATAAAACCAACTAACCACCTAATCCAACAAACAAAACTCTTAATTCCACCTGGACTTAGAATCTACAGCTCACCCTTGTAAGCCAACAGCCCTGCACCAGACCAGTGGTGTTATCAGCATGTCTTAAATACCTTTATCTAAATGTTATTGGAACTTTATCACATGCCAACTTGGGGAAAAAATGTTGTGCATATTTTTGAGATAAGACAGCCATCATTAAGTTGGTTCAAGGAATATATCTGGGAGTAACATTTCTCACGTTTTTTTCAACTGTCACTATTATAGCTGTGAATGATGCAAAATTCATAAAAATGGTAATACCAGTCCATGAAGTCAAACTCTCTTGTCATTTTATACCTTCCAGTCATTGAAGAGAAAAAAGGTATGTTCTTCTCAGTCTTAGCTTTGATAAGAATTTTAAATATTTTGTTTCAAACCAAAATAAATAATATGTGTGTGTTTTCATCTACCAAGCATAATGTAAGTTCCTATAAAAATAAAATATTATTTATTAGTTATTAAAAAGCCCAGTTTAGAGTGTAGAACCCTGTTTTTAACTAAGAAGTTTTATATTTATGTATATATTTTACAAGGATTTCACAATTAATAGGAAGTGGCCCTTTAAAAATGGTTGGTGACAGCTTCATATTGAAGGAGAAGGGATTCTTAAAGTAAATAGCCACAGTCTATTACTTCAAAGGGGAAGGTTGCAGGGAGGTTGACTAACCTGACATTAAGCAGTGAGAATGTAACGAGATATTCAGCTCAAAACAACTGTTTGTCCATACATGTTGTTTTCCCCATTTTCTACATAAAGAAACTAAATGTCATATCCCAAAGCTAGTAAGTGGCATAGTTACGGCCACCCATGGCCAAGTTAACCACGTCATCCTATTTCCGCTGATCAGAAATGAAGCCTCAAGCAAGCCATCTATGTTAATGCAAAGGACAACTTATTTTCCAAACACTCTGAATTCAAACTTAGTCTATTCCAAATTAGTGAGGCTGTACTTTTTTGTGACTGAATTGCTATCTTATTGCAGCCTGGGTTTCTTTCCAATTCTAGGTTCCAGGGAAAGAGCTAACCTTAGAAAAACTCTGCCTTGTCTCCTCTCTGTCTGTCTGTCTGTCTGTCTCTCTCTCTCTCTCTCTCTCTCTCTCTCTCACACACACACACACATAGGCACACACTCATTATTATCTACATTTAGGGAACTGTAGACTTTTTGTTGTCTTCCTTATGACTCAATGGGATATAATGAATATTTTTTTCCTGACTTCTAAGGTATTACAGGCATATTAGTGGGGTTATGATGCCATCGTGTGGTTACATAGAGAAACTCATTTTTTAAAATCATTTTTTAACTTATGAAATACTTCAAACATACTAAAAAGTACAAAAATAATAGCAAATACTCGTGTGTCCAAGATTTCATTATATTACTTTAGAACCTTCTCTAAATTAAAGAAATAATCTTCAGAGATACTGCCCCATCCCTCCCTTCTCAGAGGTAACCACCATCTTCTGAGTGTTTAGTTTTGTTCTTTATCTAAACATGTATATATTCGTAATGACTATAAATCATTATTTTGTAATTTGAAATGTCTACAATGCATGGCACCATTCTATATATATTCTCTTTTAACTTGTGTCTTTCACTCAGTGCTCAGTTTTAGAGTTTTACCTATGTTTATACTTGCAGTTCTGGTTCCTTTTTAACCACAGCATACTGTTAATAAATTTCCTTCAAAACAACACTGAAATTGATTCTATTTGCAAAATATAACAAATAGAACTGCAATGAACATTCTTTGACATGTCACAGTGTGTGAGAATTTCCTCTAGGGCTAAAACCTTGGTATAAAACTGCTTTCCAAACCTTATGTGCTTGTCTGTGTTTTCTCAGTGCCTTACTACCCTGGCTAATCCCTCAACTACAAGGTTGAGTCAGCGTGACAGCAGAGCGATTTCTATTGTGCTCCTGACATTAGAGATTGTTTCTACTATTTCACATTAGGTATGTTTGCTGTCGTTTGGGGCAGGTGCTACTAGAATATAATCTAATGTGTTTCCTTTGGAAATTTTTATGTTCTTGAAATAAAAGGATATTTTAAATACATTCAGTCCAAAAGAATATTTAAACAGGAATTCCTACTTACCCAGGCAATAAAGAGCATTTACTCCATATCTTTGTTAGGCTTAGCATACTTTGAGATGCACCTTGTACTACATATGAAATGAGCTACTTTCATCATGCCTGCCACAGTTAAGCAAGTTTACATATGTGAATTTCTGTTCATGTAGCCCTTTATTTCTATATATGAAATATTGCAAAGAATACATACTTCAGATAATGCTCTTGACTAGTCAGTTAACAACAAAAAGAGATCTACACTCTATTGACACAACCAGTTTATTATTACTTTCAATTTTACAAGTTCACCTTTGTTAACTCTAAGCTCTTTAAGGACAAGGAACTTGGTGACTTCATATCCTCATGATAGTGTAGTACCAGATACATAGTGTATGTTTTTCAAATACTTGTGGGAAAAAATAAGCAGCATCAGGAAGAATCTTACTTTTATTAGTATTTCTGAGTTATTATTTCTGAAATAAACATGTTCTTTAAGTTTAAATTGAGCTCTTTTTTAAATTTAATAATACAGCCCAGATTTGGCGGGGGCATAAATTGATTCAACAGTGATGTACAGAGCTGTTATTGCCAGGGAGAAGTTCAACACACAGAAAGTACAGTGGAGTTGCAATGTGAGAGATCTACATGTTTGTTTGAACCTCGAGAATGAGATGACTCTTTAAGTATTTAAAGAAATAAAACCTGAAATTGAAAATTGGAGAAGGAAAAAGATGCTTTTAAAAAATTAATCAGTGAAATTTTATAAACAAACAAAAATGAACATATGGGTGTAAAAAATATCACTACTAAAATGAAAAAACTCAGTGAACTGTAGACATTTTAGACACTGTTGAAGAGAGAAATAAGGAGCTTAAAGATATATAGAAGAAATTAAAAAGAATGTATGGCATAAGAGTCAAAGAGACGAAAAATATGTAACTGAGGTTAAGACACATGGAATATAAAATAAGAAGATCCAACATAACTTTTCCAGAACTCCTAATACAAAAGAACTGAGAAATAGGTGTACAGCAATATTTCAAGAAATAATGACTATGAGTTTTTCAGATCAAATGAAATAAATGAATCCTCAGCTTCAAAAACAAAACAAATTCTAAGCTAAATAAATGTTTTCAGACAAATTTTAGCAGAACTGTAGAATTCTTCCCCTCAAAAATTAAACTCCAAATTACCTATTAAAAAAAAGAGAAGCCAGAAAACATCAGTGTATCATCTTCCAAGTGCCAAAAGAAACTGCTTTGAATCCAGAGATTTATATTCAGTTAAACTATCATTGAAGAACAGGAGAGAAATAAATATCCTTCTGGTAAACAAAGTCTGAAAAAAATTCCATCAAGGCATGATCACTAAATGAATGTCTGAAGGATGACCTCCAGGAAGAATGAATTCACACCCAGAAGGAATTTCTGAATTTCAACATTGAAAGTGAGCAAAGATTCTGGGAAACAAGAAGATAAATCTAAATAAACAGAGTTTTCATCAAAAGAGAAAAATGTCCAACAAAAGTTGCCAAAAAGTAAGTACAATGTGGAAAAGATCTCAAAAGATACCTCACCAAAGAAGATAGACTGATGATAAATAATGTAAACAAATAAAAAGATGTTCAACATCATACGTTATTAGGGAATTGTAAATTAAAATAACAATGAGATACCGCAATACACCCACCAGAATGGCTAAAATCCAAACACTGACAACACCAAATGCTGGTGAAGATATGGAGCAACAGGAACTCTCATTCATTGCTAGTACAAATGCAAAACAGTTTCCCCCCCTTATCTGAGAGGGACACCCTCAGTGGATGCCTAAACCGCTGCAGTACCAAACCCTGTATACACTATGTTTCTCCCCGTACAGTAGCATGTGGGTAGTATATATAGTGTGGAGATGCTGGACAAAGGGATGATTCACATCCTAGGCAGGGTGGAGCAGAGTGACATGAGATTTCATCACAATGCTCACAAAAGCATGCAATTTAACATTTGTGGTTTGTTCATTTCTGGAATTTTCCACATAATATTTTCAGACATTGGTTGACCATGAGTAACTACAACTTTGGAAAGTGAAATCACATGGATAAGGGGAGCAGGCGGGACTACTGTACAGCCACTTTGGAAGACAGTGTGGCAGTATTTTACAGAACTAAGCATATTTTTACCCAAATGAGTTAAAAAAAAAAAAAACCTACACCTACACAGAAAACTGCACACAAATGTTTACAGCAGCTTTATTCATAATTACCCAAAACTGGACACAACCAAGATGTTCCTCAATAGGTGAACGGATAAACAAACTGTGGTATATCCATACAATGGAATATTTTTCAGCAATAAAAAAGAAATAAGTATCACAAAAAGACATAGAGGAAACTTAAATGCCACCTGATAAGTGGAAGAAGCCAATCTGGAAAGGCTATATACTATATGATTCTAACCATGTAACATTCTGGAAAAGTCAAAACTGGGCATATAGTAGAAAATATCGGTGGTTCCCAGGGATCACGGAGAAGGGAGGGAGGGCTGCACAAGCAGAGCACAGGGTTTTTAGGGCAGTGAAACTGCTCTGTACGGTGCTGTAATTCCACATTTGTTCAAACCCATAGAAGGTAAAACATAAGCGTGAACCCTGATGTAAACTATGGACTTCAATTAACAATATTGTATCAATACTGGTTCATCGTTTGTCACAAATGTACCATACCAACGCAAGATGTTAATAATGGTGCACTGGGAGTATATGCTAACTCTTGTACTATCTGCACAATTGTTTTATAAACCTTAAACTGCTCTAAAAGACAAAATCTATTAGTTAATTTTAAAAGTACAAAACATTAATATATTAAGATAAGAATGATCAGATTTAAAATGGTAAGTTTATTGGATTATTGGAGTTAAAAAGAAATATTGATTAATTTTGATTTTGATAAGTATTTGTTTTTGTGTTGCTATAATGAAAAATCACAGACTGGGTAATTTATAAATAATAGAAATTTATTTCTCACAGTTCTGGAGGCTGGAAAGTCCATGATCAGGATGTCGGAGGAGTCAGCGTCTGGTGAGGGCTTTGTCTCTGATCCCTAAATGGCACCTTGAATGCTGTGGCTATGTCCCCACCTGGCAGAAGGGATGGAAAGGCAACAATGCCCTAGCTAGTGTGCAGGGCCACAAGCCAGGGAGCACAGGCAGCTTTAGAAGCTGGAAAAGCCAGCAACAGACTCCCCCTAGAGCCTCCAGAAGGAATGCCTGCCTCCATGCAGACAGCTCCGTTTTAGCCAGTAAAATCTATTTAGGACTTCTGACCTTCAGAATTGTAAGATAATAAACTTATATTGTTTTAAGCCATGAAGTTTGTGGTAATTTGTTAACAGAAGCAGTAAGAAACTATTATAGAGGGCATAACGTCAAAGCCAGTAATAAAAAAGATAGAATTACAATAGACTAAAACTTCTGCGCTGATACAGTATAAGTTGTATCAATGCAGAAGAGAGTAGGAAAGAGGTCAGGGGAATAAAAAAAGCAGGGCATATTAGTGGCCCAGAAATAGACATACACAAAGATGCCCAGCCTCACTAGTAATGAACAAAATTAAATTATAATGGCCATAAATTAAACAAATCTAATATTATATAAGTGCTGGTAAGGAAGTAGAGCAACAGGAATTCTCTTGCACAACTGTTAAGAGTAAAAAATAGCAAATTCTTTGGAGATTACTTGGGTAGTAGGTGGTGACATAAGGTGCATACACCCTACAACCCAGCAATTCCATTCCTCATGTGTCCCTTTGCAAATTCTTGGAACATAAGACAGTACTATTTCTACCACAAGTACAGAAGTATGTAGTATAATGTGCTCCCACATTATAAGGTCATCTCTCATTAGTCTTTACCATAAAGTCAAAATAAACTTTTAATAACGTGGAGCATGTCACTACACTGCATGAATCAATGAGAGAAAGGCCAGTTTATCCAGAACGTAGAGGACAGAGGTTGGCATTAATGAGAGCTGGAGAAGTGGGTGATGCAGAGGACAGTCCACCTGTGCTGAGTGCAGTACTGAAGAACGAGAGAGTGAATGTGGCTAAGCATAAGACTGGCGACAGCAATGAAATGAGAAACTGCAAGAGGGAGGAGAGCACTTCACTGGCGCACTTGGGTTGAAGATATTAGAGACGGAGCAGTTCCCAGGCAAGGCAAGACTGAGGATGGCTACACAGGATGATGAGGTCACTCCAGTGAATGGAAGTAAATGTTATAAGGTTTACTGAGTCAAGGACTGTGGGTGCACTTTGGACGAAGTTGAATTTACCCAGGATCATTGCACCATGTGGAAAGTAAAACCGTGAATCAGGTCCCAGATTGTGATCTGTGACTTCAGCATCAGCTCCTATTTCCCCTCTCTTCAAACCCCACTCTCCCGTGATCCCTCAGGGAGCGGTTTGCTGTGACCATTGGTGGTCAGCATGAATGATCCTTCAGAACGTGTCCCTGCATCCCACTTTGTTTTCATGAGAGTCTAGGTGGTGCTCCTCTTGTTCTCTGGGTGGCATGTTAAGCAAAAGATGAGATGTGTGGGTGCGGATTCCCCTGATCCAGTGATTGAATTACTTGTAGGGGCCCTTCCCCAATTTTCACTTTGCAGGGGTGCCTTAGATTGCTAAGATGTGTGAGTACAGTTAAATCCAAATATTTGTGATCAATACAGGCAAAAGAGACCCATCTGAAATAGCATTAGTGATTGTCTTTCTCGAGGTACATTGTCTCATTTATTCAGCAAGAATCTGTTGAGTTTGTGACTAGTACAAAATATTCTGCTAGGAAATATAAGAGCTCCCCCAAACAGACAGCTACATAGATGACAGATTGGATAGATAGCTAGAATGAGACAGAGATGGATATATATGAGCCCAGACCCCATCTTGAGCATTTTATAACATAGCTGAAAAATCAGTACCTAGAAACTCATCCAACACAGCAGCAGCTGCAAATGGTTCCTGCTCTCAGGTATGTACATCTATTGTAAATATTTGTCATTTATCTTAAATAATGCATGGATTATATATGTATCTATATAATATTATATTTTATAAAGCAAGATAGCATGACAGTTAAAACTGTGAGGTCTGGAGCCAGACTTCCTGGATTCAAAACCTGGCTCCACAATGTATAAACTAAGCAGGTTTAGTAGTGTTATTTGATCTCTCTATGCCTCAGTTCCATCAGTAAAATGAAGATTATAATATTTAACTCAAAATATTGTTTTAAGGATGAAAGAGTTAGTAGGAGCAAAGCTCTTAGCATAAGTAAAGCAATCATTAATAACACATTGCCTGACACATAAATGCTCAATTAGTGTTAGCCATTACCACGATGATGTATTCACTATTTTAAATTATTATTACAAATGTTTTAAATTACACTATATAAATAAACAGGGCTATTCATCTTAAAGTAAAGGTCTTTGAGACAAATGGCTACAGTGATTAATATTTAAATTTTACAAGATTAGTCCCCAAGCTCCATAAATAGAGACAATCCGTGAGTTAGACATTGGTTATGCCACTTTCAGGTGTTTAGCCTTCCCAGCCTTAACAGCTCTGTCTAAAAAGAGCACATTTAGGGGTGTACAGTTAAACCTTCTCAGAACTGCTCTCTTTTCTTCCAAAACAAAACACTGACATCCACACACTAGTGAATGACAGAGCCAGATGTGAAGCCAAGTCCTAACCAAAAAGGAAAATGAGATTCCCTCTTCACACCTTACCAGCAAGTGACGCTACTTAATATGAGCTTGTAGCCCTTCATTCAGGGTCCCATGAAATACTGCATCCTGTTGAATCTAAGATGCCACAAATTGCAAGATGTACATTATTTTATGCTCCATGAAAACAGAAAAAAACATGCAGCCACTTAAACTGTGGTATGCTTTCAATTGTAAGATACATCCTGATTTCTAGGATATTAGAATCTGAAAAAAAATATGGGATTTGGAATTGATAAATTATGGTAATTTACTATAATTTGTCTATTTTTAAAAGTGCAGTAATTTTAACTGCCAGTGTTTAGAATTTACTTAGAATTAAAAGCACCTGTGACCCCGAAACCAATGGAATCACGATCATAAAGAGGTCACAGTGTAGAGGTGACCAGGTTCTCCTTCAATGATACGTTCAACACAAATCGAATGTCCACCATGCCCAAGGCACTGTTCCAAGAGCAGGAAAAAAGACCTCTGCTTGCACAGAACTCATCTTCTACTGCAGGAAACATAATAAACAAAGAAGAAACGTAAGTTCAGGCAAGTGCTGGGAAGGAAAAACAGTCAATGGTGAAGAGGGAGGGAGGACCCAGCTGATGGAGCAATGAGAGGCTTCCCTGAAGACGTGATGTTTGAGCTGGGCCAGAGTGATGGAAAGGAGTCTGGCAAGAGAACGCCAAGGGGAAGCAGTCTAGGCCCAGGGCAGAATGAGATTGGTGTCTCCAAGGAGTGGAAGGAAAGGGAGTAAGTCTGGAGTATGGAGGACAGTCAGGAAAGTGGTAAAGATAAGATCAAAGAAGTAGGGAGAGGCCAGGTCCCTGGAGCCCAGCCTGCCGCCCCCCTTTCTGCACTCTAGGAGCCAGCAGAGCCTCACTGGGAAGCCTGTCCATGGCAAAGGCACACCCTTTGGGTAGACAAAGTAGCAAATAGCATTGGGTCATTTACCAGGACTCAGCCCAGAGAGCAGAGCAGGGGCTGGGACAGACCTCACGTTTATGTGAGACATGATCCTGCTAATAAGAGTAAGGGAGATGCTGAGGAGGAAGGGAACAGAACCATCCATAGGCCAGACGTCTGTGGATGGGAGGCTATCCAGTGGAATTTTGTTTTTAAAAAACTTAAAAAGCCTAATAAAGCTATGGGAATGCCATTCAGGCATCTCCCCGATATGGTGAATTAAATAATTATTACCTGAACATAAATGGAACTTCAACAATTTTAAATTTTAAAAGAAGTTGCAATGACAATTACTTTGAGAACAGCAGACACTGACAGACGGGGGCAGAGTACCTGATCAGCGAGGAGCTCGGCACTCTTCGCGCTTTTTTCCTGTAGTAAACACTCTGTGTTTGCCTGTAGCAGTGGCTCTCAGCAGGGTACACTGGTTTCCAGATGGCATTTTTTGAAGGGTCTCTTTTGTTGTCACAGTGAGGGGATGTTTTACTGGTGTTTAGCAGACAGAAAGCAGGGAGGCCAATTTGCAATACATGCGACAGACCTGCAAAATGAATAATTGCAGACAAATCTCAGACATCCCATGAGACATCCTTGAAACTGAAAATCTGTTTATGTTTATCCGAGTTTGGATGCATGCTCTTTCCATTCTATGTGCAAACACAAAGTATTTTTGCATGGTTTTAATTAAGATATACTAAATTTTCCAAAAACATAACAACCAAACAGATGGAAGGAAGAGCATACATTTTTTATAGATTTTTAGCAAGATTTGTTCACAGTAGCACCATACACGAGATTCTGATATAATATAACCACAACACAGTATTGGGTTGCCTTAGCTGTGCATTCGTAGATCTCCGTACTTTGTGAGAACTTATTTTCTGGTGCCTTTTTAAAAATGAAAAGTTACTTTCCTTCATTTCTACTTTAGAATACAGTTGTGGAATTATGTTCATTTTTTTAAGTTATGTGTAAGGTAGTTTATGTTATCTATTTCCATTGAAAATAATGGAGGTTATTACAAAATATTGAATATTTAGGATATAAGTTACTACAAAATAATTTGTAAAATTTTTGCCAAATATTAACTACTTTTGTCATCGTTGTTATAAGGAAGGGGCTTTGTCTCTGATAGGGTTGAGAAGATTGTCCTTCCCTCAACCAGACTCCTTCACTTCAGAGACCACAGTCAGCCCCCCTGTTTCCAGCTCACAGGGTGTCAGGCATCCCAGGGGATTTACCTTGGGAACTTCGCCCATCCCAACGGTGTGTGGCACCACACTTCACTCTGCCTTCTCATTTTTTAAATTATATACATATATTTATTTATGGGATATAATGTTACGTCTATAGATATGGATATGGATATAGATGTAGATTGTGGAGTGATAAATCAAGGCAATGAACATATTCATCACCTCACCTATTTATCATTTTTTTGTGGTGAGAACATTTAGAATTTACTCGTTCAGCAATGTTGAAATACGTAATAAATTAACTACAGCCACCATGCTGTGTAACAGATCACTAAAACTATTCCTCCCTTCAAACTGAAACTTTGTGTCTTTTGACCAATATCTTCCCTTTCCTCTCCCCCAGCCACCCACCAACCCCACCCCTGCCAGGTTCCACTCTGATTCTATGAATTCAACTTTTTAAAATCCCACACGTAAGTGAGATCATCTGATGTTTGCCTTTCTGTGCCTGGCTTACTTCACTTAGCATGAAGTCCTATAGGCTCATCCACATTGTTGCAAATGAAAAAATTTCCTTCTTTATTAAGGCTGAATAGTATTTCATTGAGTATATAGGCCACATTTTCTTCAATCATTCATCCAATGATGGACAGTCAGGCTGTTTCCATACCGTGGCTATTGTGAATTATGCTGCAATGAACATATGAGTGCAGATACCTCTTTGACACACTGATTTCAGTTCCTTTGGATGTATACCCAGTAGCAGGATTGCTGGATCATATGGCAGTTCTATTTTTACTTTTTTGTGGAACCTCCATGCTGTTTTCCACAGTGACTGTACCAATTTAAATTCCCACCAACAGTATGAAAGGGTTCTCTTTTCTCCGTATCCTTTCCAGTTCTTGTTATCTTTTGTCTTTCTTATCATAGCCAATTTAACAGGTGTGAGGTGATATCTCGTTGTGAACTTAATTTGTATTTCCCTGATGATGAGTGATGAGCATTGTTTCATATATCTGTTGACCATTTGTATGCCTTCTTTTGGGAAATATCTGTTTGAGGCCCTTCACCCATTTTTTAATCAGGTTATTTGTTTTCTTTCTATTGAGGTGAGTTCCCCAAATATTTTTATAAGCTTAGAATTTGTTTGGTTGGTGTCTTAGTCCATTTTGTGTTGCTATAAAAATACCTGAGGCAGGGTAATTTTTAACAAAAGCAGTTTATTTGGCTCACGGTCCTACAGGCTGTACAAGAAACATGGCACCAGTATCTGCTTGGCTTCCGGTGAGGGCCTCAGGCTGCTCCCACTCATGGTGGAAGGCAAGTGCAGCTGAGTCCTGAGGTGGCACAGAGATCACATGGCAAGAGAGGGAGCAAGGGGAGGGGAGGTCCCAGGCTATTTTTAACAACCAGCTGTCATGGGAACTAATACAGCAAGAATTCACTCACCGCCACCTCCCTAGGGAGGTCATTAATCTATTCATGAGGGATCTGTCAAACACCTCCCGTGGTAAGAGTGGGGACTTGTTAACACTTTTGTAACCAATTCCTTAGAAACCAATTCCTTAGGAAATCACAGGATGCCATGCTGATTACAAAAATGTAACCAGTCCCCACTTTTACCATGAACCCATGACTGGGTGACAACTCCTTACGAGGACTAAAAGACACTGGGGATCAAATTTCAACATGAGATTTGATGGGGACAAATATCCAAACCATAGCAATTGGGCAGAGGCTTTATGGAGATACGAGTGTTTTTCAATCACCTGTCTGATTTCCTTACCGTCTTCAGAGACATGTTCCCCCTCAAGGAACCATACAGATGTCATTTGCCTGAATGGTGCCTGAATGGTGCCTGATGGTGCCTGAATTCAGAAATGCTCATTGCCCCAGTTCCCTCATTTTAGTTTCCAATGGTTTTACTTCTCCTTTACCTTCTATCTACAGATACCCTAATCCCAATATTCACACACATTAGAGGCACATAAGCAGGGTCAGAAGTCTAGCTCTAGTCCCAAAACAGAACTAGATTTTCTTTACATTCCCAGGTTGCGCATGCATCCTGGACTCTAATAATGAAGTTATGCTCAAAAAAATGCAGCCTAATTACAGGCAAATACTGTTGAATGGACAAGTCTTTTAAAGTAATAATAATTTCTAATTTAATTGTAAAGCCATTTTTATTTAAAATAAGTATTAATAGTTCATTAACATGATTGTGTTCAATGATTTACACCAGCAGTCCTCAACTTTTTGGTACCAAGGACCAGTTTCATGGAAGACAATTTTTCAATGGACAAGGGGAGGGAGAGCAGCTGAGCTTAGCTGGTGATGCCGGCAATGGGGAGCGGCTGTAAATACAGATGAAGCTTCGTTCTCATGCCCAGAGCTCACCTCCTGCTGTGTGGCCTGGTTCTCAACAGGCCATGGACTGATACTGGTCCATGGCCCGGGAGTTGGGCTCTGCACAGTTATACAACCATGTGGGCTTTTCAATTCTTCTGAATTAAAAAGATTAGGCCAAAGAAAATTTATGTGGAAAATTTTTAAAAATTTGAATTAAAAATTAAATATTTTAATGAATGGTTGTATATTAATGCATCAAATAATCATGCTAATAGAAGTGTTCTGCAAATCACTACAGGTAACATTTAGAATTTTATTCCATATTCTGGAACATATTTTTCCAGACAAAATCATTATGATAATCCATTATGCCTTCCTCAAGCTCCAAAACCTGATGATTTAATGGGACATATTTGTGAGGGTGAAGGCTCAAGTTGAGCAGTTTGTGACAATAAAACAGATACAAGGTAAACAGCCACCTCTGAATTTGAAGCTGCTTCTGTGGGCTCATTAGCAATGTAACCACGTGACAGAACCAGACAGGATGGTCAACTGCATTTCATATTAGTGTACATTTGTTACCTGTATAAATAGATGTATCTGCATAGCTTGTGTCTCTAAATTAATTTTTAGTACCATTATAAAAACACACAACAACCCAAGTGACATTCATGAATGCTTCTTATGATGTAGTTCTTATGGGAAAAGATGTATATGGCTGCCATCTATGTTGAAAGTTAATATTACTCATTCCTGACGATTTATAAAACAACAAAATGAAACCCAAGGACAGTAACTACTTTTTCATGTGCCATGGAGCATCTGCAAAATCAGTATTGACAGTATGCACCAGGAGCAAACAAATTCACTGAAGCAGAAAAGAACTCAATTAGCATCATCCTATTATCACAAAACCTCTGAAAAAATAAACTCCTATGTGATGTCTCCTGATCTGTAAATCATGCTTTACAAAAAATAACGGCAGGATTTCAAGAAAAAAACACACAGATTATTTTACTACCAACAGCAACTCTCAAAGAAGTACCCAGTGCTGCTGAGTGGAGTGTTGATGTAGCTTCCAGCAGGCAGCCACACTGCCCTGGCAGCAGGCCCAGCAGGCACCGCTCTCCAGCAGTGAAACCACCCTCACCCCCACAGGGAGAATGACCCAACCAGCAGGAACAGAATCACAATCTCTCACACTATCATCCAATCCTATCATCTCTTTGTGCACTCTTACCAGCACTTGGGAGGCCCAGATTGTATCTTTTGAAAATTCCTTTCTTTACATTTGTTTTTAATAAAGATGTCCTCCAAATCCTATCAAACCAAGCTGTCAAGTATAAATTTGGGTGCACCCTGTGCAAATATTTGCTGGAATATAAGCAGATGACTGACGGTTCAAACACCAACAATTCCAGACAGCATTATGCAGTTTTTCTACCCTTCTGCTGCTTTACTACTATGATTTATTAAATACTGCACTGGCCCAGATGAACCACCAAAATACTACTCATTTCAACTGATAGAAGAAAACACAGATTTATAAAATACACTGTTTAGAAAATGGTCAATCACCTTGGGAAAAAAATCCTTTTTGCATTAGAAAAGGATTTGGTATACTAAAGTTCAAGTGGATGGAACAAATTCACAGGTCCTCCTTCATTCATAGATAGGAAATCTATGTGGGTGTGCATGAATTGCCCCCAGAAATGCCTGCCCCCCAAAACTGGTAGAGGAATATCTTATTTCATTGTCCCTAAATCAGTCAAAAAGGTTTCAATGACAGCTGCCAGCGACAGGGGTAATCACAATGGCAAGGAGGGGCAGGCAGGGGATGGCAATGTCCCTTCTGCCCTGGCCACAGCCCTCCACCAGGCACAGACTGTCACAGCAGCACCATCTCCCCAATTCCTCCCTACCTTGACTCCCTCCTGCTCTGGATTCCACATTCTTTACCCCATTCTCTATAAGAAAAATGCCTTGTAGGCTCACTAAATCAGGATTTCCTCTGAAATTTAGAGGAATATTATATCAAATAGGGCTCTCCAAAGAACCAGAACCAGTAGGCTCTCTATAGAAACACAGAAAAAGATTTATTACAAGGGGGTGTCCTATGCGACATGGAGACTGAGAAGTTCTAAGATCTTTTGTCTACAAACTAAAGACCAGGAAAGCTGGTGGTATAGTGGCAGTCTGAGTGCCAAGGACCAAGAACCCAGAGCTCCGATATCCGAGGGCAGGAGAAGATGGATGTTCCAGCTCAAACAGAGAGAGTGAATTTTCCCTTCCTCTGCCTTTCTGTTCTAGTCAGACCCTCAATGGACAGGATGACGCCCGCCCACACTGGTGAGGATGGGTCTTTTTTACACAGTCTACCCACTGTAATACTCATCTCTTCTGGAAACATTCACACAGACACATCCAGAAATAATGTCTCACCAGGTATCTTGACATCCCTTACCCAGCCAAGTTGACACTTAAAATTAGCCATCACAAATATTATTTCAGATGTTTATTTTTACATTGGTATTCTAATAGACCTACCATCATCACATATGTGTGCCCTCAAGTTCTAAAGGGAAAAGAAGGAAAGGAAAGGAAGAAGAAAATAGCTAACATAAATTCTTACCAAAAAGAAAAAATCCAAAGGTCCTTGTGTGTGCTCCTAGGAAAAAACCATAAAGAAGTGCCTAGTTCTTGTTTCCTTAGAGAGTATAGTTAGCTCTGGCTCTGGGGAGGCCATTAGCACAGGGGTAGACACTAACAAGGTGCTTTGTCCATAACAACCTCTGCCCTACCAAAATGTCTTGATGTTTCAAGGTAGAAGAAGAAGGTGGAAGAGAATATTTGAAATTAAAATTGGCATGCATTTTGGTACCATGCTGAAAATAAAATCACTACATATAATGTTACTTTGATGCAAAAAGAGTTGCAAAAAGCTACCTTAGGACTACACACCTCATTCATAAGTTGATGGCTGCCTATATGCAACTGATCTTTGCCCAGCCCAGTGGGCTGAGCACCGTGATGGAGCTAGACAGGTGATCGTGAACAGACCACACAGCGTCTTATCCCTTTTTTGCCAAAGAAGACACAGGTGTCATCTGGTGTAGTCTGAATGTAATAATATGGCCCCAGATAAATTTACTTGGTAGAAGTAAGTAGACTATCTTGCAGGCCTCATACTGTGGACCATGTAAAAGAAAGGGCCCACTCAAATGAAAGAATACTGCTAAAAAATATATGTTCTGTGGAAATATTTCTAAAAATATATATAGCTGTGAAAAGTGCCTTGCATATAATGGTTTTCAATACAAATCCAATCTATCTGCTGAGAATTCTACCATTCACATGCAAAAGTATACAAGGATGGTAATTTCTCCTTTGTTGTCATACTCTCAATTCATCAGTTAGGTGTTGTGCGTGTGTGTGTGTTTAATAAACACCACCCATTTTTTTTCAGTCTTGTGAAAACTTCCTCTAACAGAAATCCTTTTGATATTTTTTTAATTTCAGGTTGTGTATTACGGCATCTTTAACTTTTAATGAAATTGGTCTTAAAATTTACAAAAAGATTTCGATGTCTTAATTTTCTTAAGAAAATATTAACTCACATGGAAGGTATGGACATTTATGGCTTATTTTTCCTCTAAACTACCCACCAATCTATTAAACTAATAGCCCTCCCAGAGTTTTTTCTTATTTTTTTGCATCTCTATTTTCCCCTACCTCCCAATAAAAGTTACAGAAAAGTAATAAATCAATACTTGCCACGGTGATTTATGATAAATAAATATTCCTTCCAACTATTTTCATTTCATATTTTTCAATTATTAATGCCAATGTAAAGTTACATAGCACCAGAGGGTTTTATTTTTTGTGTGAAACTTCTACCTCTAATTGCATTGTCTTAGATACGGGCAAAATTTCTTATTCTCAAGTTTTTTTATTTATTATTATTTTTTTTTTGAGGCAGTCTCACCCTTGCCCTGGGTAGAGTGCAGTGGCATCATGGAAGCTCATTGCAACCTCAAACTCTTGAGCTCGAGCGATCCTCCTGCCTCAGCCTCCGCAGTAGCTAAGACTACAGGCATGCACCACCACACCCAGCTTACTTTTTCTATTTTTAGTAGAGACAGGGTCTGGCTTTTTTTTTTTTTTTTTGCTCAGGCTGGTCTCAATCTCCTGAGCTCAAGTGATCCTCCTGCCTCAGCCTCCCAGAGCGCTAAGATTACAGGCGTGAGCCGCCTTCGAGTGTTTTTTTGAACACACGTCAATACCACTGGTTAACTTCTCCACGTTGGAACCCAAATCCCTCAACTACTTAAAACTACACAGTTTATTCTAGACTCATTAGACCCCAGGCTTTCAGGGACTCCGTCCACCGGAACAGCGCAAAAAGACCGACTCAGTCCGGTCGCAAAGCCACCGCGGCCACGTGCGTTCTGGGGCTTTGCCACACCGTTACTCCGGCAAGGGACAGCTTCGCGACACCGTCAGGGTCTCCATGACGGCGACATAACGTACGCCGTCACCGCATCACCACTCGCTAAACGGGACAAGAGACCAGGACGGAACACAACTGCTCTGCGTCACTGATCAGAGCCTTCCCGGTCCTTCCCTTTCTTCTGACCAATCAGAACACAATTCTTACGAGAAACTTCCGCGTTTCACGCTCGCGAGGCCAGCGGGAGGGCGAGACCGTATTTTTCTGCCAACCGAGGGCGAATTCAAATCGCGGGCGCCGACTGCCGCCGGGAGGCAGTGCGGCGTCGCGGACGGAGGACGGGCCTCCTACCTTCCACGCAGGGCAGTCGCAGTCGCCTCCCGAATCCGCGGCGTCGGCGCGGTCCACGGCGCTCCGGGGACGTGCCGCTGGGGTCCGGGACGGCGCGGTTCTCTCTCAGGGGTGACCACGGTGTCCGACGCTTTCCGTCAGCGACTGAAAAGGGCCGGGCATGTAATTAATGCCTGTGCATTGCACATGCAGTTGCTCCTTACAGAAAACGGAAACGTTCATGTAAGACACAGATTTCCGACACGCTGTCCCTTTGTCATATGTGTATCTTTCGGAAACGTCACAGGAAAACACCCGGTCAGAAAGCTGGCGCCAAATCTCAGCGGTCGGGGCTCCTCTCCCCGGGGGGGGTCTCCCCGGCCATGCGCATGCGCGAGCGCGGTCCGGCCGCCCGGCCTCCGGAGGGCGGGAGCGGCGGGGAGACCACAACTCCCAGCATGCCCCGCGAAGGCCCGCCTTCCGCCTGCGGCGAGGGGAGCCGGGCTGTTCCCCAACGTCTCCCGCCTGCGGGGAGCGGCGCGGTCAGGGCGGTCCCTGTCACCCTGTGATTCGGACACGTGTTTCCGGAGATGCCGGCTCTCAACGTGCCTTGCCCTGAGTTCGATTCTTCACAGAGCAGCTGGCGGCTGGGGGCCTCGCCCGGCTCGCCCAGGGTTGCCGTGGTAACGCTCGCCGTCCCCGGCGTCCACAGGTCTCCGCCCCCTTCCCCTCCGCCCCGCCCCCGGCCGTGCCTCCGTGGGTGCGGCGCCAACGGCCCTCGGGCCTGTGGGCTCCAGGCTTTGCGGGAGCCCTGGTAGGAAGCTCCCCGCTAAGTGTGTGGAACTTTCAGTTCATGCCTAAAGTGCAAATAGCGCGTCCCTGGGAACCTGGGGGACATCTGCAGCACCACTGTGTTCACAGCAGCACAATTCACAATTGCAAAGATGTGGAAACATCCCAAGTGCCCATCGATCCATGAGTGGATTGATAAAATGTGGCACGTGTACACCATGGAGTTACACTCAGGCACAAAAAACAGTGGTTATCTAGCACCTCTTGCATTATCCTGGACGGAGCTGGAGCCCATTCTACTAAGTGAAAAACAAGCACCACATGTACTCACCGTCAAATTGTTACTAACTGATCAACACTTAGGTGCACACATGGAAGTGATATTCATCGGGAGCCCGGCAGGTGGGAGCGGGGAGGAGGGGATGGGTAAATTCACACCTGATGGGTGCAGAGCGCACTGTCTGCGGGATGGGCACGCTTGTAGCTTCGGCTTGGGCGGTGCAAAGGCAATATATGTAACCAAAATGTTTGTACCCCCCCCTTAATATTCTGAAATTTTAAAATAACTAAATAAATAAGTAAATAAAAGTAATGGCATCACACTAGGTGAATTTTATAGATGAAGCTACATTATTAGACAATATTAGAAGTGTCTTAATAAGAATTGTATAAGAAATATTAATATAACTTTGGTGTCTGTCACAGGTTTAAGATTTAAAAAATTGAATAAACATTTAGAATGTTGTATTACTCTTAACACATATCATTGTGCTAGAGACACAGAAAATATTTAGTAAGCAATAAATTGAATGCAAAAATATAAATAACAAGTAAGCCCTTTATTATTCTTTAGGAATGCCTATTTTCTTCCTATTTTTTTTTTTTTTTTTGCTTTGTTTTCTAGTTTCAAAAAAAATGTTTCCCGAAGTTAATTATACTGGAAAAAATAATAGAAAATAAGGGGACTTGTTAACTAAATTGATAAAGTTCTAGAACCAAGACTGGCAGTCAGTACAAAAGCAACATTGATATGATAGAATTATATTAGCCTGCACTTTTGTGTGCTGTCAATGAATCAGAAAGTTTGAGAATGAGAAGTGAGGCGAGAAAGAGTGCAGCAGAAATTCTGCATAAATACGCACAAGAGCACAAGATCTTGTGTTGCCGAAATGTAGGTACAGAATGCTGGGGGGACTAACTGCCTTAGCTCTCTTCTGACCGCAATTTGAGGACTTGTGACAGATTGCTGCATCCCACCCCAGAGTGTCAATAGGTCTGGGAGCATCTAAGAATTTCCCTTTCTACAAAGTTCTCTGGGGTTGCTGATGCTGCTGCTTCAAGAAACAGAGTTTGAGAAGTATTGAATTAAAGACTTGTCCTGGTGCGCATAGCGTAATATTTTTACCCTTATCAGATGGGGAACTCCTTTATCAGGGCTGTTAAAAATAGTTGTGCTACTACAACATTAATGTTTTCCTGATTCTTGGAGCTATATATAACATTTAAAGAAGAAGACAATCACTAGATAAAACCTACCACAAGGCAAAAGTTCTCAGGATAATTATACTTCTAAATGGCAAGCCTATAGTTACAGAAAATTGAGATAGACACAGTACTAGAGTTCTTATGTATGAGTATATAGGTCATGCAGGTGTCTGGACACAGGTATATTCTTATTTCAGCCCAGAGCTGTATATACCCTCTTACCAATAACCAACAGAAAAATGCTTTATTCTCCAATTATTTGTAGGGTCATATGCTACTATAACGAAACATCTCCAATTGTAGTGAAAATTGTTAATTCATCATCATTTAACTCCTTAGATTAACTGACATTCAGTATTCCCTGGATAAAATGCAGGGGCTGATGCTCCTGGTACAGGGGATGCTCATAACTACAGGTAAATTTCTAGAATTCTAGCGGTCTCGTCCTCTCTCTCTCTCCACTTCCCCTTATTTTTCTCTCCTTCAATTGTCTCGATAATCTTTTCTTTTTATCACTTGCCTCCCACTTATAATCCTGTTTTCCTTCTGTCCATGTGCCTTTTAATGTATGCAAAGATAACACAATGTAAGGTTGGACACGTTCCTACCTCTCACGAGTTTAGCCAAAGCCGCAGAGCTGTTGCCAGGGGTGAGAATGTCGTCCCACAGAGGCACTAGACATATCCTCTCAGGAATTATTAAGAGGAAGCCCAAATCATCCACTGCTCATCTCCCCAGCATCGTGTACAAGAGAAAACTAGAGATTCATTAGACAGAAAGTTCTTCAGAGGTGAATTTATATGTAGAGGTGAGAAGGGGATGGTCTCGCCCACCCTGAGCCCACTGAGGGAGGCTTTCTCGTGACTCACTCAGAGCATGCTGGTGGCTGTCAGAAGGGGGAGCTGATATCTTAGTCCCCAAATGGGTCTGTCCCAAGAGCCACAATCTAGGACTTTGGGGGCTGAGCAGGGGAAGAAAGAAAAGAGTAAAAGAAAAGATATTGCCCATCCTTCCCACCACACCAGCTCTGCCACCTAAAGGCTTGTGGCTTTGGGCAAGTTTCTTACCTTCTCCCTGCCTCAGCGTGCTCGTCTGCAAAATGGGGTTAATAACACCCCTATCCGCTATGCTTGTCCTGAGGAGTCAGTGAGACACTCCCCGTCAAGTGCTGAAGCCAGCATGGCATATGGTGCACATTCACTAGCTGCTGTTATTATCCGGTTATTATTATGAGCACGACCCCTCCCAAAGGTGCCCCTCACAGCTTCTCAGTTCCAAGCAGACTGCGCCCTCCGGGTGTTTGGGGCATTGTGGCCGACTTGCCAGTCTACGCAGGATGAATTCACTGCCCTGAGCTCATGACAAAGGTTCTGGAAAGGGCCAGCGTGTTCCGGCATTGCCGCATTTTCAAAGACCGCGATTTCACTAGAAAGCCCCGTAAGGTCCTGAAATGCCTGCTGCCCACTCAGCCTTTCTCCTCCAGGTTGTGCCGCTCTGAATCGTTTTACAAAGTGACGGTAAGCACAAGGCTGGCAGGTTACCTGTGGGAGGGAAAGGAGGCCCTCAAACCGCAGAGCTCCATCACCAACTCTGGAAAAGGGCATCTGTGATGCTTCCTTCAGCAGACCCCTGTCAACACCAGGCTCAGCCGTGGAGCAGAGCGCGGTTACCCGCTGCCACCACCAGAGGGTGCCAGGCCCCACCTCTTAGTGCCACCGGCACCCTGCAGGGAGAGTGGTTCCCAGAACTTGAGAAAAGTGAACGCATGCCAGGATGTAACCTTCCAGGTAATCCAGTTATGCACATTTCAAAAGCCGGTACCTCTGTGATCTCAGTCTCATCCTTTAATTGTTAATATTCTTGTTATATGCTGCCGTTCAGTGAAAAGACTGGGAAACAGGTTGGAAAACAGTCATTATTCTTAATTTATTTTTTTAGAGATGGGGTCTCACTGTGTTGCCCAGCCTGGCCTTGAACTCCTGGCCTCACACTTTCCTCCCTCTCAGCCTCCCCAGTAGCTGGGACTACAAGTGTGTGACACTTCCCCGGCTGAGAAACAACTGTTAAGGACCAATCACTCGTGGCTGCGTGGGAGCCCTGGGATAAGAAGCTTTTATTCATTCCCTGTGAGTCTCACAACAGTCCTGTCAGGGGACGCTGTTATGCTCCTGGCTCTTTTTTCTTTGTTATTGGTAAACTTAAATTTCTTTCATAATGAGACAATTGTAACTACACAGAGAAATGGAGAGAATGGGGAGGGTTCTGGGCACCCTCACGGTCATCGCCCAGGTTAACAATTGCTAACCCTTTGCTGTGTTTGCCTTATCTACTTGTTCTTGGCTGAAGTATTTAAAAGTATGGTCGTAATCACAATACCATTATCATAAAGAGTGAAATTAACCGTGATTCTCTAATGTCGGCCAATACCCAAACCACATTCACGTTGCCTAGTTGTCCTAAAAACATCTTTTACAGTTGGTCTGTCTGACCAGAATCCAAACAAGAACGACTCTTAGCTCTATGTCTCAGGTCTCTTTCTATCCGGAGCCATTCTTCTCGCGCCTCCGTGCCTCTCCCTTTTAAAAAAATTATATCGATTCCTTGAGGACACCAATCTCATAAAAAGTTGCAAATTAGGTTGTCGAATGGTTTTCTTGTGTATTTAACTTGTGCCTCTATCTTCCATATTTCCTATGACCTGTTGGATCTGTAGGTCTAATTGGATACAAATTAAAGATTCCTTCTTTTTGGCGAGAAAACTTCATAGGTGATAGTGTGTGTGCCACGTTGCTTCACACCAAGAGCATACAGTATTGGTTGTCCACTGTTACCAATACTAAATTTTGATCACTGGCTCAAGTAGAAGATGATCAAGTCATTCTTTTATAAAGTTACATTTTTTCCCCCTGCAATTAGCAAGTAAGGTGAAGGCTGATACTTTGGTACCATGTGACTATCCAGTTTCCAGCAACTGCCCACTGTGTGGTATTAACATTCATGAGCACCATTGCTGTCATGAACTCTTTCCTTAGGATTTGCCTATTGGTGACTTATATATACTGTCAATCCTTCTGCATTTATTAGAGGACATTCCTCTTTAACATAGAACTTTCCTTCAACAAGTGCACTATTTGCTTACTACTTTGCAGTATAGTTCTTGCTAGAAAGGTAGAAAATAGCTTTAATTTAATATCTATAATTACCAATGTTCAGAATGAGATGATGTAACAGCCACCTCCAAGAGTGTCAAAAAAGATTTTTAGTTTGGTTTGGTTTTAATCTTTCTTCCCCCCACCCCGCCTTTCTCTTTTTTCTTTTTTGCCGTCATTATGGACTCATGGATTGTTATGTAGTCAACGTATTTCAATCAATAGTCCTCATTATTCCTTTTGATACTCAAATTGTACCAACTGTGGCCAATGAGAGCCTCTTAAACTAGCCTCTTAAGCAGTTATTAAGAAATGATTGCTTAATGAGTTGAATTGGGCTCAAGCTGGCAGCAAGCTAGGAGCTAAAAGTGAGTCATTGCACCCAACTGCCTCACTTCTAAAAATCATTTTTCCTAAAAAAAAAAAAAATTATTTTTCCTACTTAAGTTTCCTATTATTCTTTAATCTGTGGCTTAATGTCTTTCATCTGTTTTAAATATCTTTTAAAATATTGCTTCTTCTCCATTAATTCTTCCTTGTCCCTCTGGGATTCCACCTACACGTAATTTAAACCTATTTTGCTGTGTCCAGTGTGTCTCTGCTGCTCTTGTCTGTGTTTTCTGTCTTTTATTCCTCTCCGTGCTTCAGTCTGGATATTTCACTTAATATTCTTGACTAATTGTCTCTTAAAGACTGTCTATTGCTAAATCCCTCCGTTGAATTTTAATTCCAGTGACTGTATTCATCCATTTAGTTTTTTTAATAGTTGCCAGTTTGCTCCTGAAATTTCCCATCATTTCATTTAATTCCTGAACATTTGAATCACAGTTATTTAAAGTCCGTGTCTGATAACTCCACTGTCTGGCTTATCTCCTGCGGGTCACTTTCCACTGTGTAGCTGCGGGGCATGTGCCTCCTGTGGCTGCTGCCTGTCTCGGGTTGGGAGGAGCCACCCATCCGGGCGCACTAACAGGCCTTTCTGCTGGTGCCATCTCAGGTCATTTAGACCCAGACTAATTTCTTCTAATATTGTAATCGGATTGTTTCCTAGTGCTTTATATTTTCAAAACTTGTCATTTCAATTTAGTGAATCTTTGCTGAGGACGGATTTGAAGCACAAAGCAGTTAAAAGGATCCGCCCGATATCACTGCAGCGTTCAGTGACCACAGCAGACATTTTTTAAAATTTTTCTGCCGCTCAACATCTCGAAGTCTTTCTTACGTTTGGGGAATAGGAGTCGGAGCCTGGGATACTCTCTCAGCACAAGCACAGGACCTACTCTTGGCCAGCCAGATGTTCCCACCAGGATGTTGCATCTGGAATGACCAATGTAGAGGCACAGGGGCACCCGTGGAATTCGCCCCAGTGGCAGTGGCGGTGAGGCAGCAGCTGGAAACTCTGCTGAGAGATGACTGTGTTTCAGACCCAGCAGCCCAGACTGGGAATGTCGCAAGGGGATGCTGAACACGCCTCAGTGTACTTGCTACGTCGTGTGAAATCTTCCAGGAAAAGTAAAATAATAATTTAGGCCCTTTAGCAAGCTTAAAAGGACTCATTAGGGAGAGAACGCTGTGTAGATGGAGTTGACGCAGATGGAGGCTGGGCCTGTGCCTCAGCTGGCCTGGCTGGCCTGGCAGACCAGGAGCAGTGGCTTGAGCAGCCATGGAGGAGGTAGAGAGGGCCACCCCCTCACCCCTTGTCAGGCCGCACCTCCTGGCAGATTTCTGAGGCTGTGGGCCCTGGCTCTGTTTGTGAGTGCTGACGCTGTGTGCTGATTGTCACTCTCCAAGGGAGGGCTTGCTGACACGGTGTCTAATCTCTAAATATGATGATCCGAACAGAAGATGACCGTCGAGATCCCGCACTCAGCTACCGAAAACTGTGCTCTCCTCAATCTATTGTGCAGAGTTCTTGAACCTTGCAACTGAGAAGCTCTTCTGGCTTCTCAGTTCTCCAACCCGCTGAGCCTGAATGTCTTCTGTGCCCATCACGGATCTTCATAGGCAGAGGACTGTGTTTCTGCCTTTCCACAAAAACGACTGTTTCATTGTATTTCTAAGAAAACCTGGTTTCCAGCTCAGCTGACCTGCTCCTGCTACCTCAGTGCTCCATGCCGGGTGCCACCGCAGGAAAGGTGGGGTCTGCCTTCCTCCGTTCTCCTTGTCTCCTCCCTTCCCCCGCCCCTTCATCTTAAAGTAACTCGTGAATATAAACTTAAACAGATAGGCAAGCGTAAACAAAATAAAGTGTAAATGTCTTTCTTACAATTCCATCCCTGAACTCGTTCCCAGGAAGCTAGCAGTCTTTTTCTCTTTTTCTTTATTTTTTAAAGCTCTTCTGGTGATTACTCATAACGGTTTCTTGTCTTTGAGAGCACATTATCCGTATCTATGGACAGTCTGTTCTGAGGATGGGGAGTCTCACCTTACCCTGCCTCTCACCATCTCCTCCTACTTCCCATTCCTGATATTTCTTACAGCGTTATTTTTTTTTCTTCTACTAGTTAGTTGTTTTTATGGCTTCAAATCATGTGCACCAACTGCAATTTCTTGATGTATTCACCTTAGATTACATCTGTGGATTCCCAGCTCTAAAGATTAGGAAACGAATACGTTCCCTCCTGCCCCTGGCTTCAGTTAGTTACGTCAATTTTACACTGTCCAGGCTTGTAAACTTTACACCCAAGTTTTGTGACTAAACATGCCTTTGTACTTCATCTTTAAGTTGACTTTGCCATCAAAATTTCATAAATACATTATAATTATAATCATAAAAAAATCATTGCATAAATTAGTGTCATTGAACCTTTAGAGAAGGAAATATAATTTTTTGCTACCAGAATCTTGCCTCTCAAAGAGGAATCATCCAAGCATCAAGTGGTTTCTTTTGTCCATATCTGACTCAGTGACTATTGTATATTTTCCCATATCATTCTTTTTATTTGGTGCCTTTGCTATTTTGCTGGAGTACAGCCGTGAGCAATCTTGTTTGTGTAAAGTTCGAGAAAATGCACAATGTTTTCTGAGCTCTTGCGTATCCCCAAATGCTTTTCTTTTGCTCCGATTTGTTTGACATTTTCTCTTTACCTTTTACTTTTTTTTTTAGTTATTGGGGTATAATTTGCATACATTAAAAAAACAAATCTTAAGTGTACAGTAAACGGTATGTTAGTGTGTAACCATTACCCATATTAAGATATAGAACATTTCCATCACCCAGAAAGTTCCTCGTGCTCCTTCTGAATCGATGCCTTACCTCTTCGGGCAACGACTGATTTCTGTCACCGCAGATTAGTTTTGCCTGTTCTAGAACTTCATATAAATGGTATCACTCGGTTTCTACTCTGTTTTCTTTCGTTCAACATATTAACTATGAGATAACTCTGTGTTATCATGTATTTCTGTAGTCTGTACTATTTGAACGGATGTATAGGAAGGGGTCCATCCATTCTCCTGCTGATGGATATTTGGACGGTTTTCAAGTTTGGCTACTAGAAATAAGTCTGCCATGAGCAATCTAGTGCATGTTTTTTTTTGTGACCATCTCTTGGATACGTAATAGATACCATCAAACAGCTTTCCAAAGTGGCTGAGCCATTCACACTCCCACCAGAGACGTAGGAGAGCTGCAGTTGGTCCGCATCCTGGCCAGCACTTGTCAGTCCTGTTAATTTTAGTCACTCTGGTGGGTATCTTGTTGTGGGTTTCATTTGCATTTCCCTGATAAGTAATGACATCGGGTACCGATTCATGTTTATTGGCCACTTGGATATTGATTGTTAATTTAACTAGAGATACAAGTTCATGTTCAAAGTAACTTTCAGAGGACTGAAGGAATTGCATCATTGTCATTGACAAGATGACTGTGGGCAATCTTAGTCTTGTTTTTATGTAAGTCATTTGCTTTTATCCCTCGGGAAGTTTGCAAAACTTGCTCTCTATTGCTGGAGCCCTGCAGTTTTACCAGGATGAAGTGAGGTGTGGGGGTTTTTTTCATCAAAAGTGCTTGATTCTCAGTGGTCCTTTCAATATGAAGACTGCAGTATTTCTTCAGCCAAGAACATTTTTCTGTTCTTAGGGACTCGCCCTTTTCCTCACCTCCGTTCTGGATGATGGAAACGTCCACTAGACTGATGCTGGGTCGCCGGCTTCATCCCCTCCCTCCTTTAACTGCTCTCTCACTTTTCGTCCTGTGTCTTTATCTTTCTGCTCTAGGTCGCAGGAGGCTTCCTTGACTTTATGTATCACGTGACATAATCATCAAATCAACTCAAGTGAACTTTTGTCTTAGAGGATGAATTTATCATTCCTTATAGGCCAAACAGACATGGGATTAAAATGGTCTACAGCTCAGCACATCACGCTTCTTAATTTTAGATGACAAAAGCAAACAATGCAACCTGGGACCAGAGGAGTCACTTAGTCAAGGTTCTGCAGATGTGCGTAGCAGAGTCAGGGTTACATTGGCCAACACTATTTTTCCATTATGTCACTTGAAATGACCCCAGAGGGGAGATACCTGTAGCAGGAGCCCTGCATGGTGCCACCAGATACATCACACAGTCGTGACCTGTTTCCTGCAGAAAGCCTCTCCCGGCAGCTCAGACCTCCCTGTCTTCTCTGCCTGTGTCACCGTGTAGCCTGTGTCTCTGCCCCATTCGCTCTAACACCTACAGTGATGAGCAGACACATCGGGTGTTGGCTTGTTCTTTGGCATTTCTGCCTCTGTGTCTTCTCTTCCCAGCGATGCGCCTGGGATTCGAAGGCAGAGACTCTCACATTCTTCCTCTGCCTCCTCCATGGCACAGTGCTGGCTCCACTAAGAGGGTGCTCGATATATCTGGGGACTCCCTGAGGACATGACTTATTCATCTCTGAACTACAGCCAACCACGCAGAGTGCCCGGGGCGTAGCAGGCACTGACGGACCTTCACTGACTGAGAGGATCCCCGCCAATCCGAGCCAGAATGTCGCATGCATACTATTCCTCCTAAGACCATCCTTTCAACTCTGGGAATCCATCAGTTGAAAGCTAATTGGCTTTGGGGACACAGATCCTTCTCTCGTTATCTCTGGATCTTCAAGACACTCGTGTAACTGCTGTGACTCTAATATGAAGTGGGTCATTTCCATGGAACCTGGGGCAAGGAGAGGGCAGAGGATTTGTAACCGTGTGCAGCTGTTGGGAGGGTAAAGTGAGAGAGAGAGAAACAAAATGTCTGCCCATTGTAGATCATTTTTAAAAGCCTGGTTCCCTTCCCTCTCCCCCTTCCTCATGCACAGAAGCGATTAGCCACCGTCAAGCCCAGCGGCACCCCAACCCCTCACTCCAGGGTTAAAAGGACAGGCTTTGCTGTAAATTAAATGGCAATGCCTTCAGTGATCAATCTATAGCAACTTTGCTGAAGGAAAGGTCGTTAAAATTTAGAACCTTTCATTTTCTTCTTAATGCGCTAGCCGGGACAGGAGGCAGTGATAAATATAGCTTTTCTCACACCTTTGAGTCAATGAGCCACAATAAGAATTTTTAAAGCTTACACCAATTAAGCATGTGCACAGGCTGTACTCGATATTCATTCAGGGCTTTCCCTTTCTAACAAGCTGCAACTTTCCTCTCTGCAGGGCAGAAGGCTCCAGGGGCCCCACTGTTCTATTTGGAAACAGGAGCCAGTCTCTGCCCCATCAGGACCCGGCGTTCATTCCCCACCCACGTCAGGGAACCAGCCCCGGCCTGCCTGGCCCGCGCCCGGCGAGCTCAGCCACCTAACGCTGTCCCTCCCAGCCAGGGCACACTGGGCACCTCAAAGGCAACCCAGAAAGACGGGCCAGGCCTGCGAAATCACCCCTGTAATATGTCTCTGACAAGCACAGGAGCCCCTTTCATCCCAACTCTTGACGGAGGCTGGAGGGAGGTGGGCGTGGGGGTGGGGACCAGGCTTTCTATTTTCAATTCCCTTCAGTTAAAATGCAGGTGGGAGTTTCCAAAATGACACATGCAGATTCCATCAAGAAAGAGTTTCTAATGTACCAGCAGCAGCAATCTCTTGTCACCTCACTCCCGAGCTCCCCACCATGAATAAGTAGTTCAAGCTTTCTCCACCCACCTCCTGCCCCGAACCCTCACCCCCTTCTTCCTTTCTCTCAGCTGATGACCTCACCTCCTGCTTTACCAAACAGTTAGGAACTCTCAAACTTTCATCCCCAAATCCAGAAAGCTACCCCCAACCCCCCAGCCCCCATTAATGAAAAAAACCAAACTCCATAAAATGGATTCTGAACCAAATATGAGTGACCGTGCCTGGGGAAACACAGTCTCAAAAGGTCCCGAAAAAGTGTCCCCAAGGTGGTCGGGATATGGGTTATAGTTTGGTTGTATACACTTCAGGGAGACAGGAATTGCAGGTAAAATCATAAATCAATACATGGAAGGTATACATCGGTTTGGCTCGAAAAGGTGGGACATCTTCAAGCAGAGGCTTACAGGTTATAGGTGGATTCAGAGACTCTTTAATTTGTAATTGGTTAAAAGAATAAAGCTTTGTCTAAATAAAAGTCAGTAGAAAGGAATATTTTAAGACAGAGGTCCCCAACCTTTTGGGCACCAGGGACCATTTTCATGGAAGACAATTCTTCCATGGACTGGGGAGGTGGTGGTGGGGTGGGGGAATGGTTTCGGGATGATTCAAGCACATTTCATTTATTGTGCACTGTGTTTCTATTATTATTACACTGTAATATATAATTAAATAATTATATGACTCACTATAGGCTGGGGACCCCTGTTTTAAGATAAGGAAGTCTGCTACTCATAGAGCAAGCCATGGTATACAGACTCAAGGTGATCTGTTAGGCCAATCCATCTGGCCAAGTAATGTTCCCCAGGGAGAGGAAGGCTCTGTGTCCTTACGTTATGCAGATGAAGTCACTATGAGTCACACTCCAGAATGCCTCCGAAAGTCTAACTTCCTCAGGATAACACAGTAAAAGAAACATCCTTATTTGGGAAGAAGCCCATCCTCAGGGCCACCAAACGTTTCCAGGATCTGGGACACTCATCCCTCTGGGTGGCCTCCTTACTGCTGGCCATGTCATGCTCAGGAGGATACTTCCTTAGGAGCTGTCCCTCCCTGCTAAAGAACCCCTGCCCCACGCAGCCCGGGGACTGCGAACGCTGCACTGGGACCTGTCATAGGGTAGCTTCTCTCACGGGCTTAGAACGAGGTCATGGGAGAGCCACACAGTGATTTATGTAAATTAACTTGCACAAATATGCAGGAAGACTACATATTTTTCCAAATTTCCTAAAAAATGAGACCTTATAAGCTTCTCAATGTGGCAGGTCATTAGTTTCACAGATAAATTTAGATCATATTCAACTAAAATGTATAAACACCAATATCAAATACCTAATGTCCCTTAATCCATGCAAAGACCTGTGTTGTGCCCACTTTGCATATAACGCATACAAGGGTGAGGCCCACTCTGAGCCCAGGGCTGGAGGAGCCAGGTCCCAGGGCTTGCATCCCACTGTCTCCCACCTCCCAGCATCTCTGCACTGGTGCCTCCTGACCAGGAAGGAACCCCTCCCCCAGAGACCGTTGTTTGGGCATGGAACAGTTCCTTCATATTATCCTGTTCTAGAAGCCCAGTAGTTGAAACAGACAAAAGTGGAGTCACTGGTTGAGCCCAGTCTTTTCAATCTCTCCTCTGCCTCTTCCACGCTTTTTAGACCCCTGGGCCCCACTGGCCATGGCTTGAACACCGCCGCCCTCCGGCATCCTCTTAGGCTATTCGTTTTGGGTCTATGTGAAGGACTCCTCCTGACCTGGAGCCCTCACCTTGGTCTTTCAGTGCTTACATAATGCAAAGCACCGTGCTGCGCCTGCCAGCCTCCCAGCAGGTGATGAGGACACAGAGCTGCCTGTTCTGCGGTGCTGGGGGAGGCGGTGGGTTATGTCAGACGGGCGGGCCTGGGCGCTCAGCTCGCCCAGCCCTGATCCTTTACATGCAGCGGGCTCTCCATGGGACAAGCCCTTAAACGGCTCCCTTAAGAACCACTGCTACCATCTGAGGTATAATGATGGTGTTGTTGCATTAAATAAAAGAGCTTGTCACTTTTAGAGGTACATAGGAAAGTACCCACGGATGTGGTCGTAAACTTACGCAGAGTCTAGTCCTTTTCCTGGAGTAAAGGATGATTTTGGAGCCTTTTCTCTCTCGCCGGCTAGTGTCCACCACACTGGCAGCTTGGCTTGCACTTCTGATTTTGGCTCCTCCCGCAGCTGAGGGTGCGCCCGTGAAGTTTTGTGGTGGAAACTTCACCATCCAGTTCACCCTGGGAGATACGAACAGTTACAGTTTCCTTCCAAAACTCAGGTATTTCATGATCCCTCATGTTACGGATGAGAAAACAGAGGCTCAGAGAGGTTAAGTAAGCCACCCTAGGTCTCACAGCTAGAAAGTGGTAGAACCAGGCTTGTGGACTCCAGTAATCTGGCCCCAGAGACTAACTTTTCAGCCACTGCACCCTGTGGACTGTATATGTGACAAATATAACCATCAAGCTCACCAAAAGCTGACCCAAGGAAACCCAGAATTTTCTGTTTTTTCCCTTTAGTATGCAAAAAACCCTGGAAAATAAAGAGAATATAATCCACAGTCCTACCAGTCTAACAAAATGGATGTTTCCTGCCTGTGTTGCATGTAATTACATTTATAATAACAAAGTAATAAAAACGTTTTTATGTTCTGCCTTTTTTTTTTTTAGTGTTCTATCGCAAGCATCGCTTTGTATTGTTTTTTTTCCACAATATCATTCCAAATGTGCTATAGTTTCATTATAAATCTTTCTCCTCTTGGAACTTTTTGTTGCTTCCAATTTTATGCTGTCTGAAATAATCTAGAAATGAATATCTTGAGGCACAGAGCTGTTTCTTCTGTTTGATTTTTTTTCTTTTGTATAAATTCTCAGATGTAAGATGATTGGAGGGAAGGCTAAATAATCTTATGGCACTTGAAACTTACTGCCAGCTGAATTTCAAATTGATGGTACTATTAATATTTTATACCATATGGCATTTTTGCCATATCCTTCCAAGCATTGGATAGCGTCAACCAGTATTTTTTATTTTATATACAAAAAAGAGTAAGATTGTTTCAATTTAAATTTATTTTGTTTGTAGTGAGTGGAATATGGGGTGCACTGCTTTGTAACCGAACAACTCTTCTGGGGCTCTAGGCTGGGCACAGCCCCCCCCCCAGCCCACACACACACACAAAACAGGAAGAGGAGCTACTCTTGACCTCACTGGCGCTATTACGATTACAACACCCAATAGCTCCGGTTCACGGCAAGGACCCCTGAGCACTCAGAGGATATATTGTTTGAAGAAGTCATGGAATGAAATGGAAGAGACAGAATATGCTGATTTATCTTTTTCACTCAGGCTAAAGTTTTGCCATGTAATAAATCAGCAGCAGTTGTGCAAATAGCTCTAGTTGCGAGGAATTTCTTCAGAACCCTCTGCAAATGCCGTCTCTCAGTCTGAGAAAAGTCTGTTTCGAGGTTTTAAGGCTTGATTGTACTATTAATATATCTTTTTTTCTCTTAAAAGACAATTTTTAAAATAAAGGAAAACAGTATCTATGTCAGGTGGTGGATACGTTAATTGGCTTGATTGTGGTGATTGTTTCACAATGTGTGTGTGCATCAAAACACCAAGTTGTATACCTTTAATGTCTACAATTTTTATGTGTCAATTATTCCTCAATAAAGCCAGAAAAAATTTTTAAAAATTTCTTATTGTAAATTTAATTAAGACACGCAAATTGTAGAAAATTTGTAAAACAGAAAAGTTTTAAAAGGAGACAAAAATAATCTTACCACTTCAAAACATCACTATAATATTCAACACATTCCTTCTGCTCTTTTACTGTATATGTGAAACAAAATTGCTCTCCTACTGCCTGTATGCAGTTTTTAGCCTGACATTATTTCATACAACATTGTACCATGAGTGTTGTACCACGGTATAGATACTCTCTAAAAATGATTTTAGTGTTTATATGAAATACATAATTATTAATACATGATAATCATTATAATGCTATAATACTTGGATAATATTACCTAATATAAGTGCGTCATCATTTATTTTACCACTTTCTTAAAGCTGGCCACGTGGACTGTTTCCAGATTCCAGTGTTGTAAACAACACTGCCGTGAATGTGCTGGTGTGTCTGTCTGTGAGGGCTCAGGGCCAGCGGCAGGACCCACAGACGCGTTCTCCGGGACAGGGGCTTCCCGTGGGCACCTTGCAAGGTCCGGAGTCGGGAGACTGGTTTCTGGTCCCGCATTGCTATCGTGTGTCCCTGCAAATGGCATTGCGTGTCTCTGAGCGCCTCAGTTTCCTCTCATATAAAACAAGGATTTAACACATTAACTGTCGTGGGAGTTGTATTTAACTGACTGTAGTTTTGACCCCGCGGCCCTATAAGCATATAAAATCTTACTTGGATGTTCTTGTTATTATGGCCAATATTGACAACTTAATTCTAGGAATGTGGATTAAATTAATAGAGGCCAACAAATTTCATTTTCTATTTATGTTCACCTTTAAATTACACTCGAAGTCTTTATTCTATTTTTGTAAGAAAACACCGTGGCCCCAAGGAAAGGTTTCTGTTTTTTTGTGTGTGTGTGGCAGTCGACGTGTTAAATAAATGATCTTTCCGGGTCCTCGCAACTCTAGCATTCTATAAGTCTAAGCTAAAGCCACAACTTTCTCTTTAGGAACATTATGCTTCCTCATATCTCCATAGCACTTCATGGTTTTTAGTATTTTTGTTTCTGCTCATGTCAAGTGAGACTATATATGGGAGCATTTAGTGACGATAATGAAAGAACGACGCTTAAAAATCTTTACACGTGGAACTTCGGAGCTGTGCTCATTAGCAAGCACAGCAGAGGCAGATTGCTGCTGGCAGTTAACAGCAGACAACGATAATTAAGCCAGCAGAACCATCGCAATGAGATACAGGACGATACATGAGAAGAGGGGGGAGTTTTTTGCGGCAAGTCTGCAATAGGAAATCCAAATTCTCTGGCTGACAGTCTCTCTGCATTCAAGGGCAACTACGGATCACACAGGGCAAAGGAAAATAAGAGCTACAGTAACTGAGGCTGCCAGGGATCCCCTGGGTCCAGGGCAAAGGCTATTCTTGGACCTACGCATTGTCATGCTCCAACACTCTCCAAAACTCGGGCACAGAACTGCCCCCGCTGGGATACTGGTGGTTTACTCCACAAAGCCCAGAGAAAGGATCTGTGTCTCAATAACATTTTCTTCTTGGCTGGGGAGAGGTTTAAGCATAAGCAAAGAAGTTAACAGTTCCACATACTCCCTTTTGATACCAGCCCTTCCCCCACCGCTGGCTTTGCAGCCTAATGCCTGGCAATAACCTTGCTGGCAGAATGCAAAGGGGGTAGAGGATTTAGTATTTGTGCCCCAGAGATGCAGCCTCCCAAGTCCCTTCTCACAGAATCTAATGGGGTGATGCATCCCAGGGAGGGAGAGGCCCTGTCACACCAGGTGGCTCATGCAAAGCTGCCCCGAGGTCGAGGTCGCCTTCTCTGGTTAAAGCTCATAAGGACGAGGTCAGGGAAAATGAACTGCAGATCCTTCTTGCCACATTTGGAAAAGAGGGTCTCTCCTGCTAGTCTAAAATACTTCTCGGGATGCCTAAGGAAAAGGTTTAGAAGAAAGACTGGGCACGTGGAGGCCTCTCCTCCCCACCCCACCGCATTTTTCATTCTGAGCTTGTGCAGCTGCCGAACGCTTAGGCCACTGAAAAGATGACCACTGGATCCCTTCTCGTGAAAGGCACAGTTCTTTTCACCCAGAGAACTCCTCTTGCAGAAACGCACGTCTGCCAAGCAAGACTTTCCACGGAAGGCTTGCTTTGTGGAGACCCGGCTCCCAGCGTGGGCGTGGCAGCTCCCCGCGCTGACCACAGGCGCCGAGGCGACGCCAGAGGGCGACATTGCCCGGATCCAGGAGCGGCGGCTGCTCCCCTCTGCCGGAGCGTGTCTCCTGGGAAAATGTTTTCCAGGTCGGGTGGGCAGGGAGAGGAGCAACTCCAGAGAAAGCAAGAAAGCAGAGCCGCTGGCGTCCGGCCCTGCGAGTCCCCGGGCAGAAGCGGACATGAGGAGCAGGCATCTCGGCGCAAGCTGGGAGCGAGATCTCATCCCCGCAGAAGGAAACTGTGTCATCAAGACGCACTAGTCTCGGTGCAAAAGAGGCTCAGGCCATGGCCGGAAACCACAGATGTGATTTCTTTTTCCATCTCTGGGCCACGCTGCTGTCTTCTTTCTGACCCCCTTGCACCTGCCTTCAGAAGGCCTCTGCCCTCCACCCAGCAAGGGCGGCATCTGTGTGCACAGAGACAGTGGCAGGTGGCTTTAGAAAGTTTCTAGTCTATCTGTTATAATGTCAATACTAACATCCAGTGCTAGCACGTCCCTGCTGTGTCCCAGGCACTGTGCTGAGGGCTTTACACCTATTTTCCCTGACACCCACGGCAGCACTCCAAGTGGGCGTGAGGGACCTGAGGGCCAAGAGACTGATGCCTTGCCCAAGGTTACGCAAAGTGGCAGAGACACAAACTAGCTCCCCATCCACATGGCACTGAAGTCATGTGCTGGCTACACCACATACTGCATCCCAATTATTAATCATTATGTGTTAAGTATAGCACATGATTATACATATAATTAAATTAGTAATAATTTAATAAAATAATAAACCTCCCTGATCCAAACCAATACAGAAGAAAATAAAGGTGTTCTGCATTAACCAGAGGCAACGTCTTGCTAATGACCTTCAGTGAGGTCAGCATCACTATTAAAGAATTTCACTGAAAAATGAGAATTGTTCCCCGTGGTAAACAATCCCGTGCTTAAGTTAGCAGGCAACAGTTCCCTGGAGATTCTACACTCCCAGCTATCCCTGGAGTCAGAGAAGACTATATTGGTCCCTTATTTTCTCTCCCTTAAGGATATAGTCAAAAGTGAGGACCAGAAACTTGGGAAGATCAACATTTGCAATATTATACCCTAGAAGGAAATAACAGCTCCATATTTTCCCAGTTCGAGATGTATGTCTACACAGCCTGCGTGTGATGCAGGTCAAACCTCTCCTCACAGCCTGCAAGCAAATCAGCTAGCGAGTGTCCTTTTCAGGTGACAGCTCAGGGCGGGCTGTTGAGCAGATGTGGCCTCCTCCCCAGAGCCTGGGCTGCAGCTACAAATAGCTTGATCTTCAGAGCTGACTGCCTGGATTTCGATTCTGCCTCCACTGCTTCCTAGAGGTGAGTCTTTGAGGGATTACCAACTTCTCTGTGCCTCAGTTTTTTCATCTACAAAATGGGATAATAGTCACCCCCTCCCCTTAGGGCTATTGTGAGGAATAAATGAGTATTGCATGGAAAGCAGGCAGCTCTCTTTAAGGGTGAGCCGTTCCGTGATCGTAGTGGTAGGATGGAACCAGCAATTTTAATTTTGGAGAGAAAAAGGCTAGTTTTGATTGAGGTAGGTCTCACAAATCCCACCAAGGACTTTTATTATTGTTTTCAGCTGGATGAAAGCAAGGCACTTGGTCCTTACAACAAATCATTGAGCAGAGAGCTTGAATAAGGTGTGCATGGATAGGCACCTCCCACACGCCCACCGCCAAGTTCCCAGAGAAAGAAAAAACTGAGTAAATCTGTAACTTCCAGAAACATTTATTTGTTCAACACGTATTTGTCGAGTGCCTGCTCTGAGACAGGCAATGCTCAGGGCACTGCAGACAGAGTGGCGAACATAACCACGTCCCTGCCCACAGCCCAGATATACCATTTTATGGAATGTGGTATATCTGGGCTCATGGTCCAGATAAGAGACTGGAGGTAAGGAAATAGACAAAATGAATATGCAATGCCACCCCAAGGCGGGTGGAAATACTGCTGACACACAGCGAAGGATCTGCTCTCTGAGGAGCCCCGGATGCTGTGAGAGAGAGAGCCAGGGAACATGTTTCCGGGTGAGGGAGCTGCACTTCCCAGAGCTCTGAGGTGGGGGCCCTTGGAGAGGAGGCCAGAGGGGCTGAAGGGGGTGAGCAGGGAGCAGGCAGCTAGAAAACAAGGCAGCAAAGGCTGGGAGAGGCCTCGCATGTGACGGCAGGGACCTTGGATTTTTATTCCAAGTGATGGGCAGTTCTTGCAGGGTTTTGGGCATAGCAGTGACATGATACACCTTATGTGTTAAGAGAAGCTCTCTGGCTGCCCTGTGGGGAATAAGCTGGGGCAGGTAGGGACAGCGGCCGATGAATAGAAGCAGGAGACCAGGTAGGAGGCTACGGCAATAGTCCAGGTGAGAGCAGATAGTGGTTTGGAGGAAGATGTGTCTTTGTCTGTTTTTGCTGCTATAACAGAATACCACCCACAGCATAATTTATAATGAACAAATGTTCATTGGCTCATGGTTCTGGAGGCTTCTGGAGGCACAAGCTCAAGGGGCCAGCATCTGGCAAGGGCCTTTGTGCAGCATCATCCCATGGCAGAAGGGCAAAGAGAGGGTGAGAGAGAGGAAAGGGAGCCAAACTTGCCCCTTACAATGAATCAACTCTTGAGATGATGGCATTAATTCATTCATGAGGGTGGCATCCCCATGATCTAATCATCTCTTAAAGGTCCTACCTCTTACTACCCTCACAGTGGCAGGCAATTATATTTCAATGTGAGTTTTCCAAGAGACATTTAACCATAGCAGATGGTAATGGAGTGGAGGGGGGATGGAATGTCATGGAATTTGACTTGCATCTTAAAGGTAAAGGTAGAGTGTACCAGATTTGCAGATGGATTAGATAGGGGTGTGAGAAAGACAGAAGAATTATTGCAAAGTTTTGGTCTGTGCAACTGGGTGAATGGTGTACCATTTACTGAGATGGGTAAATTCTCTCCCCACCCCAGTCTGGGGAGAAACTAAAAGCCAATATTGAACCTATTAAGTTGGGAAAGCCTATTTGGATGGTGTGGTAGGCAGAATAATGGACCCTTAAAGATGTCCATGCCCTGATCCCCAGGATATGTGATATGTTATTTTATGTGGTGAGGGAGAATTAAGGTTGCAGATAAAATTAAGGTTACTAATCAGATGACCTTAAAATAAATAGGTTATCCTGGATTACCTGGATGGATGCAGTGTAATCACAGAGGTGCTTGAATTCGGAGGAGGAGGAAGGCAGAAGAGTCAGTGATGTGATGTGGGGAAGACTCAGTCTGCCGCTGCTGGCTTTGTGGATGGAAGAGGGGCCACAAGCCAAGGGATGCAAGTCAGCCTCTTGAAGCTGGAAAAGTCAAGGAAGTGGATTCTTCCCTAGAGCCTCCAGAAAGGAAGGCAGCCCTGCCAACACCTTGATTTTAGCCCCGTGAGACCCATTTTGGACTTTTGACCTCCAGAGCTTCAAAATAATAAACCTGTGTTGTTTTAAGCCACTAAATTGTCATGATTTGTTAGAGCAGCAATGGGAAGCTAATACAGGTGGCAATATAGTATATTGTCCAAACAGGGAGAACTTCAAATTGAAGAAGTGCAATTAACACTTAAAGAGGGACCACAGTGATAAATCACAACTATTCTGAGAAAACTGGGATGTGGGCTCCCCCCTACCCATCCGTCATGTGAGTGGAAGTGTCAAGCAGGCAAGGGGCTCTGTGCGTCTTCTGCGCAGGAGAGAGGCTGGGGCTGGGGGGTTGAATTTGAGAGGGGCTCCTATGCAGATGGAACTGAATGAGATCACAAGGAAGCAAATACAGATTGAGCAGGGAAAATATCCAAAGATGAGCCGTCCTTAGAGGTTTGAGAGAACAGGAGAATCCAGCACAGAAGACTGAGAAGGCATGCACAGAGAGGAAGAAGGAAAACCAGGAAAAAGAATAAATAAACTCAAGTGAAGAATGTGTTTCAAGAGGGCAGGATTGATCGACTGATTGCACTGAATGGCAGGGACGGATCAAGAAAGAAGAGGAGTGAGAACTGATCATTGGATTCCAACATGGAGATCATCAGTGATTTTCACAGAGTGCTGTGAAAAGCCCGATAGGAATGGGTCAGAGAAAATGGAGACAGAAAGCATAGCCACCTTTTCCAAGTGTCTCTATAAGGAGAGCAGAGAAAAAGGGTAGTACCTAGAGGGAGAAACAGGCTTAGGGAGAGTTTCTAAAAGATGGGAACTATTAGAGCACCTTCATAAGCACAGGAAATGCTCCAGTGTAAGGAAAATGTTCAGTGCAGACAGAGTGTAATCACTGGAGCCAAGTCCTGGAGTAGTGGTAGGAGGTAGTGTCCAGAGCACAGGTGAAGGATTTGGTCTTTAGGAGGCATGTGGACAAATCTTCCCCTGAGCAGGAAGGAAAGGTGCACAGGCACCCTAACTCTAATTTTTAAAATTACTCCTCCCTTTACTTTGCCCTTTTGGATACAAAGAAGGTCTTTTCTCGTTGTTTCCAGTTTTTCAGTGAAATAAGAAGATCATCAGCTGAGAGTGAGATGCAGACAAAAGTGACAAAAGGAAACCACACACCACCCACAGAAATTCAGCTAGACAGATTATGAACCATAACGGACATAAGTTCTGAGCTGTAATGGGCAGTGCAAAGAACAGATATTTGAAGGAGAAAATAAAAACAGAGGCAAACTGTTAGCACTGAAGCCTGGCTGAGAGTGTCACTTGAGCCATACACTCTCCTCCTCGCTGCACTGCCAGCCTCTGTGAGCATGTTCGTCCAAGTTGACACTCGCACACACAAACCTTACTCTCCTTCAGCGGTTCCCGATTTCATCCATTCCTGGTTGTGGCTTCTCTCTTGTTACTGATTTATTTTTTCTGGGGGGTGGCTACTGCCCCCTCTTCATGTCCCCTACATAGTATATCCTCTCTCTTCTCACCATAACACACCCCATAACCTGGTTTCTACCTTGCCGGAGGTTTGCACATAGAATAGTCTCTATGCAGCCCAGCTGTGCTATTTCAGGACCATGGACAGTCCTGACTGCATCCCAACCTGAGCGTTTGCTCATATTCAGCCCATATGCTGGGCACTGTGATAGCTGTCAGAACAATAATCAGTCCTTGTCCTCAAATAAATGTACAGTACAGAGGGGGATACAGGCTACAAACACAAGTACAGTACAGAGAACCATGTGTATAAATACAGGACACCGTGAGAGCGCGTAGGAAGGAGGAGCCCAAATTTTGACTTTGGATAGGGGATGGTACAAGGAAAAGCATTCTGGAATAAGGGACATGTAAGCTGAAGTCCTGAGGCATTAGTTGACCTGGGAGAGGTGTAGGGATGAGTGCTTTAGGCAGAGGGAACAGCATATGCAAAGACTTAGAGGCAAGAGGGCATGGCTCACCTAGATAACGGCAAGAGAACTGTACAGCTAAAAGGTGAGAAGCAGCAGCAGCTTCCAGGAAGGAACAAAGAGGCCCTGTGCCGCGTGCTGGGTGCAGGCAAGGTAAAGTGCTGGGGAACATAGTTGCAGGGTGATTAAGCAGCATAGGAGTGAGGCTCAGGTGACAAAGCAAAAGTGAGGCAGTAACCTTTAAGCTTGTCCTTGTTGACACACGGATGCTTTCCAGTGGGGGAAGGGAGGAGAAAAGAATGGAACATTTTGGGTAGAGTTGGGCTGTCCAACGTGGTAGCCTCTAGCCACCTGTAGCTATTGAAATTGAAATTCCACTAATTAAATTTAATAAATTAAGATTAAGTAAAGTTAAAATTTCAGTTCCTCAGTTGCACTGGCCATGTTTTAAGAGCTCAATACCCACATAGGAGCAGTGGCTACCATATTGGACAGTGTGGACACAGAGCATTTCTGTCACTGTGCCAAGTTCTGCTGGACAGTGTCGGGCTGCAGGGAACAGCATGTCAGAAGCTGTTCCCTGCAGCCAGCTCAGAAGCTGGCGCGTGTGTGGTAGAGATAAGCTGGAACTAGGTGGCAAGAGGCATTTTAAATCACCCTAAAGGAGGGGAGCTGATGGGCAGGAGAAGACGTATATTTGTAAAGTTAATTCAAGCAGCAGTTACAAGGTTTGAGAGGAATAGTGACAAGCAGAAGGCAGGGAGCATAAGCCAACTGGCCTTTGCCAAATGTATTTTGCTAAAACATCCCTTTACATCCTGTCACCTTACGTTTGCCAGTTCCCCTTGCTCCCAATTAATTTCAGCTCTCTCTGCCTGGTTTTCAAGGCCTCTACGTTGCTGCTCACTACTGTCCTACACATTAGCTGTCCTCCAATAAGGACAGCAGTGTCACTCTCTCCCACACATGAAAGTTCATTCCCGTCTATGTTCCTGACTGTGGCTGAGTAGACTATAAACTCTTGGAGAACAGAGCCATGCCTTCCAGTAGGTCAGTTCATAGGATAAGCCCACAGAGCTCATGGGCTAGTCAGCCATTGCAGCTGGGATGGCCTTTCCAAGCTGCAGTTCTCAAGGGTCACAGAGCAGGAGTCAAGAAAATGCTACTTCATGGATTGATCATGAAGGTGCAGACTAGTGAGGTAAGCAGTTCTCCCACTGGTCTTTTGGTCTATGGTCTGTTTTCCTGGCAGGAAATAGAATTCTACTAAAATGTTTAAGGAAATTAACAAAAGGACTATTTACAGAGTTATGGGCACAATTAAGGGAACACACAAAGGTTGCCAAGCCTTCCAGAGATTAGCAATAATGGGACGCCATCAGAGCCCACTGAGAATCAGAGATAGTGAGGAGAGGGCCCCGGCAGGAGCTATACAGCAAGAAGGGGGCACACTCTGCTGTAACGAGGCACTGGAGCAGGGAGGGAGCAAGAAAGGAAAATCTGCCCTGCCCCCGTACCCTCCGTTCTCTTGCTGATGCCTCCCATTGGCTAAATCCAATCAAAAGCCAGAAGGTAGAGAGTTAGGAGACAAGCCCATGGAATCTGGGTGGAGACAGAACACCCACCATGGTTAGGATAAGGAGTGGCTGCATGAACAGACAACCCAGGACAACAGTGGCTAAAACAGTATAGACGTTTGTCTCATGCACATGAAGTCCAGAGTCAGTATGGAAGCTTCTGTGAAATAAGAAGATCATCAAGTGTCTGCAGAACCTCTCACAGGAGAGGTGGACTCAGCTAGAGGTGTGTTCTTGGTACTTGCTCCTTCTTGCTTCCTAGAAAAACAAATTGTTTACGAGAGCTGAAGTATGGAAGCTTCCAGTAATAGGGACGCAAGTTCCTGCTGTCTAGCTACTCCTCCTTCCTTAGCACCCCGTCTCATGGTCCAGGATGGCTGCTTGAGCTCCAGACGTCACACTGGCATTCCAACATTCAGGAAGGGGAAAGAAAAGGGAAGAAGGGCACACTTTCTTACTTTAAGAACAATTATTTGAAATCACACCTGACACTCCCATTTACTTTGCATTGACCAGAACTTAGTCACAGGAGTACACCTATGACCAAGGGGGGCTGGAAATGTGATATCTATGACAAGAAGTTTTGTGTCCAGCTAAAATCAAGGGTTCTTTTACAAGTAAAAGGAGAAAATTGGATACTGGAGGACTACTAGCTCTGTTATAGTCTCAGAGGAAAATTTCTATACTGTGATCCAACAGACAAGTTCCAGGAATGAGCCAGAGCCTTCTGAATTTTCAGTAACCAACAGAGTGAATGCATTAGTGATAATGACAACATACATCACGGCCTATCACGTGTTCTTTCCCCACGTGACAGTTACTTACATGCCAGCTTCTAAGGGAAAAATCAATTTTGCTGTGTGAGGATACAGCACATTCAATGAGGAAATTCCAGTTAGAGATGTTTGCCAAAGGAGATTTAAAGACTCGTTCCTGGAAAATATGCTGTCCTTAGATATTAGGAAACCTGCTGGTTTGATACAGAAGCGACAAATCGTGTTTTCTGAGTAGAGGGATAAGTCTGCCTTTAACAAGACACCCTACAACATGATTCACAGTGATTTGACCTAAACAAACATTTAATGGGCTTTTCCGGGTTCTCTGCAGATGCTGTCGCAGTGTGGAGGCCTGTCTTCCTCACCCCCATCACCAGGCTCGGAGTGGGAGTGCCAGTCACAACCTGTCGGACGTCTGGTGACAAACGGTCAGGAAACCTCTCCAACAGCATCCGAATGGGTCGCAGTGAATTAATTACTTGGTCTCTAGAAGACAACTCGGTTTTTACAGACTCGAAGGCCCAGCTCCAGCTCCACTTGCTGAGTTTCCTTAAGTCTTCACTCTTTTATAAGGACAGCGTGATTTAGGTATGGCAGTACTGAGGCAGGGGGAACACGCAATTTGAGCAGATCCGGTTTAGAATATCTATTGCAAGGACAGAAATCAGCTAGGAGGATGCAAGTATTAAGCAAGAAACATGGTACACGCTATTGGGAAGTTTCACATAGAGGGGGCACAGAGGGTCCAAAGCCACAGTCCGGTTTCCCAGGAGGGGCGGCTGAGGTGCTAGCAGGGCGGACGCGAGCAGAGCAGCTCCCGGCACACCAGTCTTCTTGTTGGAGGAGGAGGTGAGGGGGCTCCTTGGCACCTCTGCCTCAAAACTGGCCAGCGGATGAGGGGCAGCTGTGACAGCCCTCCCAAGAGGGTCACATTACAGAGTGCCAGTCTGGCTGCCAGGGCCCTGGGGGCAGCCGTCAGCCCTTGCCCTGGCCAGGGGTGCTTTACCTGGCTCCAGACTGTGTGGCTTAGATGTGGACAGGTACATTCTTCTGGGGGTGATCTCTGAAATGACCGCACTGCTCCATGATTCTGTAGTTTGGAGGTGTGCTGATGAGAGTTCATCAATTACAATAAAACTTTACTTCTAAGTGAAAAGATACGAAGATTTCATGGTTTGGATGAAGAGTTTTAAATGTGTGAATTGGCTGTTCAGTACCTTCTGAGAGCGGGATGTGGCTTGGAGAAGATCCAGTGGCGAATTTCAGTTTCTGCTGGCTCGCAGATCGTGTCAGTGGGGAACTCAATGTTCAGTAAAGTATTCTTAAGGCATAATATCCAGCAATAAGTGGGCAAAGTTGATGCCCTTGTAAACTGTATTCTGGAGAAGAGGAAAGAATAAAAAAACGAATGCGTGCATGTATTGAAAGGCCAGATCAGAATAGCTGAAGCCACGTGGAGATTCGTATTTTTAATCACAGTGGAAAGGTCGGAGTTTGGCCAGTGCTGGTTTTCCTTTGCTGGTTTAAGGTCTCTGCATCTCTCAGCCTTTCCCTCGCGGTGGCTGGAAGGCACTTCAGCTCTCGTAAACAATTTGTTTTTCTAGGAAGCAAGAAGGAGCAAGTACCAAGAACACACCTCTAGCTGAGTCCACCTCTCCTATGAGAGGTTCTGCAGACACCTGACAACACCCACCTACATCCCATTGGCCGGTCTTTGTCATTCGACTGTCCCTGTCTGCAGGGGGCCTGGGGAGTGAGTTCTGCAGCCAGGTCCCTTGCCACCTGCAACATAACCAGACCATGCTGGATACCCTGGAAGTAGCTCACAGCCTCCGCCTCTCGGATATGTGATATTATTAGTGTAGTGCATATTTCTGAGCAAATCGTGTTCATTTTCCTTTTGGCCCTTTAGTCGCAAAGCAGTGATTAAAGTATTTGATCAATATTGACTGATTTACTCCAGTCTTCCTAGAAAAAAAAATGCTTCAAACATTCTATACCTGAAAAGCTTTTCTTGGACTAGCCTACCAGTTCCTAAAGTCAGTAAGAAAAACCACTACTGAAAAGAAATGTAGAATTAAGTGAATACAACTAGCTCTCCGTGTCTTGCTCAACCAATTTTGAGAACGGGAAAGGAAAAAACTTCCTTCTGAAAATAAATATTAATATCATGCTGCCAGAAGAAGCTTAATTACAGAATGATAAAATTAGACTATTGGAATTAGTCAACTGAATTATAATTAGTCAGGCAGTGGCTATAGAGTGTCATGAAGAAAGCAGGAGAACGGCACTGGGTTCTCGCGGAATAACGTAGCCTGTGGAAAGTGCTGAGACTGGATTTCAATCTGCAGCTCAGCCACCCTTTCTCCTTTTCAGTGCCCTGTGTAATCAAAGCCACTGTCACGGGATAATAAATGGCATTTTCCTATGAAGACTTGCAGGGTAGAAACGAACTTAGCCTCAATCACGTGCTGCTCCCCCACGGAGGACGGCCCGGGCTGAGCGCACCTGTACCTGGTCTATGGAGAGTGAAGGTGAGGGAGGCTGCCAGGGAAGGGCACGTGTTTTCTCTTAAACAAAGGGTGACTCCTGTACCCGCTGCATCTAAACTCACACCCCACAGATAACACAGAGCGGTGGGACGGAACACAAACCAGGCAGTGCGCCTCCCTCTCCTCTCCTTCCGGACTCCATCCCTTCCTCTCACCTCCTGCTTCCGCTTAGGAAATTAAAATGCACAAACAAAACAAAAATCATCAAATGCATTTCTTTCAAATCATCACATAAAGAGAAGGGCACCCTAGATCTTTGGAGAAACATGCCTGTAACTGGAAGGAGCCAGGACGCAGCAGGAGGGGCGCGGTGTGGAGGGCCCTGCCCACCGCGTGTGACCGCGTGTGATCGCGTGTGACCACGTGTGACCGCGTGCTACCTGCCTGCGGGGGCAGATGTTCAGTGATTCCTCCAAGTCTGCGCAAGGGTGACACCGAGTCAGACCGGCCCCCACGTCCCAGCCGGGGTCCCCCCTTCAGCATGTCTCTGGGACCATTTGGAATCATCCCGGCTGGATCAGGACTGAGGACAGAACAAACCTCCTGTTGCAAAAATCCAAAGTTTAACCTCCTGTGGGAGGCGTTCAGTCTTGGAACCCAGAAAAAAAAAAAACGATTCCTGCTGCTCATTCTGCCCAGACTGACCGCTTTGCATGAGAACCCTTTAAAGGAAACAAAATTCTTTATTTCCTTCTTGAGTTCTGAGTGAGAAATGGTGAGATATAAATTTTCTGAATTTCCTACAATTTAAAAAATTAATGAACTCCTTCCATGATTGCCTTGCTCCAAAACGGCATCAAACCTCTCAGTGGTTTCACAGCAGTTTTATCAGCTCTTCCCCATAGATCCAAGCCTTGCTCATCAGCTGCCTGTGTCCCGTGACTAAAATGGGGATTTTAATCCTTCTTTGTTATAGATTCCAGAAATCCCTTTCTGCTGCTACTCCAGGCAGTGTCTGCCCAAAGTCCTTTCTTCCTGTTAATAATTCTCCAATACATAAAGAAGCTCCCCCGTTCCTCCTGGTGGAAACACACCATAGTCAAAGCAAAAAGACGGGCTCTACCCCTGCCCGTGTGTTAGGTGGAATTGAGTGAGCGGATGAATTATGGAGACTGTTCACAGAGTTGAGGGCAGACTGCTTAAAATAGAAGACAGAAAATAGATCTTTAACAGATTATAGCACTTGAATATAATTCTTTCTCTATCAGCTTGCTTCTCCTCTGTCTAAAAAAGTGAACATAAATGATCTTGTCTGTGTGCATAATTGCCAGATAAACTCAGCCGCAAAAGCCTGATGACAGCTGAACACAAGAGCTCCTCTCCGTGAATTTCCTTTGAGCAATAAAGATAAACGACAAAAGGGCAGTGGGGACTGGTTTATTTAGCTATTTTTCACCGCTCTGTGGATGGTGTTGTCATAATTAGGGGAGCAGACTTCAGCTCCAGCCTTTCCCTGAAATCCATAACCCGGCTCGGTTGGAGACTTGGGTCATAAAGCACGAGATGTGGAAGGGGCCATAGGCTGACAGTGACACGCAGGGCCGCCAAGACACCGTCATAAATTATCCATCTGCAGGGAGTGGAAAACAGCTCGCTTAGAGGAGAAAGCAGATGCCTGAAGACTGGATTCAGTGCAAAGCCAGATACCTGCTCTGGGAAAGCACAGAACTGCTCAGAACAGGGAAAAAATGGGTTTGGACGGGAAGCGGCTCATAACCTGGGGCTAGGCGCTTCCTGGTGCAGGTCCTCAGGTCTGCCCTGGCGACCGGAAAGGTGTGCTTGTCCCATCGATTACCAGGAGGAACGTCAGTGGTGCCACTGGCCACAGATACATTCTGATGGTGCAAAATGCTTCTCTATTTCTGTCCTTCAATCCCCTGCTAGTTCATCCACAGCAAGTCTTAGATGGGCTTCCAGGAGCCTCTGGTCACCCTCCTATTCTCTCCTTCGCCTTCTCCTGAGCCATTAGGCTGCCTTGGCTGCGTAAGACCCCATGCTGAAGGTTCTGGAAGGACTGAGCACAGGCCCACACCAGAACTGCAGAGACCCGCTCCAGCCCCATCACGGGGCTAAGGAATCCTAATTGACTAACAATTTGAATAACAGGCCTGAGCTCTCGACCTGTAACTGAATATTGTACCTTTTCATTTCAAGAAATCTCCCAAGTGGACACTCTCTGTGCAGACTGATTTCAGAAGACAGAGCGTCTGCAGGCACAGGGCAGCCGTCACAGCCTCGGTGCCCGGGCTGCGTCTCCGCAGGGAGGGACACTGCCAGACTGTGAGGGAGTGAACTCCAGGAGATCAGAGGGGAGAGAGCATGGCTTTGTGTGTCGGGAGATGCTTTAGAACCCACAGTTCCAGCCAAGGAATAGTGAGTCCCCACCAGCCCAGACCCCTTCCAGCACCCACACTCCCATCCTCCTTCATGGCTTTTCTCCAGCAAGCTCTCCAATTCCAATTCTGTTTACTTGACAAGTCCTGGGGGATATTACCTACTATTACCCTTCAGTGGGAACAAGCCATTCTCTCCAGGGTTGGCAGCTCAAAGGAATTTTTAAAGAAGAAAACCAAAAAAAAAAAAAGAAAAAAGAAAGAGAAAGGAATGCCCCTTTTATATTTCAGGAACACAATCATTCTGTACCAGGGCCCACGGGAGGAACTCCTCCCTCCTGTGCCAGTCAGGCTCTGCTGTGTTATTAGTTCGGTGGCAGTCCACACGGAAGAACAGGTTCCACTGCTGCCCGTTGCTGCAGCGATAGCCTGTTTACTTGGCAATTATTTGATGAATTGCTGTTTCTGGGACACCAGCCAACTACGTCCCTGCAGAAGAATCCCAACCAAGAAAAGGCAACAACAAAAAGCAAACGATTGCATGAAGTAAGATTGACAAGGACTACATGCTCCAGGAAGTCTCCCCATCAGTATGAACTTACTAAATATTTATGACGGGTGAAATGTCCCCCATGTGTACCAATTAAACATCACTCTCTACTTAAAAGAAAAGAAACCACAGTTTCAGGGGCATATTTTAGGTGAGTTTCCTAGACTGTGCTCCACTAAAAAGACATTTTTGTCCAATTAAATTTGGCAAACACTGCACACTTGATACTCTTTCTAGGACACACATGATGTACTTTTAACCCATGCATTAGCTAGAAGGGTGCTGTTTAGTGTGAAGATAGTAGTAGCTTCCCACAATATATTATTAGTGATTTCTAATTTAACCTCATTATGGTCAGAGAATAAACTTTGTATGATTTCAGTCCTCTTAAATCTATCACAACTTTTTTATGTTGAATATAGTGTATGTATTTCCAAAAATGTTCATTCTGCTGTTGTAAGATATAATATACTAAAAATATTTATAAGATCAAGGTGGTTAATAGTGCTGTTCCAATATTCTATGTCATTACTGTTTTTTATCGAGTTGTTCTATCAATTGCTTAGATAATTTTGGAATTGTCTATTTCCCTCTTTAATTTTGTCCATTTTGGCTTCATGTATTTTAAGGCTCTATTATTAGTTGCATACATATTTATAATACAATTGAACTTTTATTGTTATGAAATGCCTATCTTTATTCTCAATGATACTATTTGGAGTCTATTTTATTTGATACCAAAATAGCTCCTCTTGCTTTTATATGCCTACTGTTTGCATGGTGTCTTTTTTATCTTCAACCTATTTGGGTCTTTAAAGTGTGTGACTTGCAGGCAGCATATAGTGGAGTCTTGCTTTTTAATCCACTCTGCTAATCTGTTGCAAATTCTGGGGCAAAGGCTTGGATGGTAAACTGCAATTAATTTCGGTCAATTCCATCTCTTAGCACAGTAGCAGCTACCCATTCCCCACCCCGATCCTGTGGCAGGCACCTGTGCACATGTTCCAGGAGCAACTCGCTGGCAGCTTGCAAGAGCCAGGGTGGGAAAAAAGGACCCTGTTCTCCAAATATCAGGGATCTGTTCTGTGATTCCTGATTGGTGAATCTGATCACAGGTAGGACAAAGGGACAGAGACCGTTTTTTGTTGCAGCTCCCCCCATTGTTGCAAGACCTTGCCCCTCCAGCTGACGTGACTCCCAGAAGATTTAAAGGGAGACACCTTCCCCCTAACGCACATCATTTTTCTCTTTTTCCCCTTTTGGGAGTCAGAGATTAAAGACTAGGACATTCAAAAGCAGTCATACATACAGGGGGAATTAGAAAGTGATTGTGCATGTCCGGGCAAAGGTGCAGGCTCAGAAAAGACCCTAGAAGGAATTGATCCTTGGCACAGAGGCAGCCTACACCAATCAAGCAAACGTAGACAAAAACAAAAGAAATCAAACTCTGGGGAGAGGGAAAAATCTGACTTCCAGAGTTACTACATTATTAGATACACATTTCCAGTTTTTTCAACAAAAAAAAATCACAAGCATACAACAAAGTAGGAAGGTTTGGCCCATTCAAAGGAAAAATAAAATAATAGAAATTGCCACTGGAAAAGAGTCGATGATGGATCTATTAGACTTTAAAACAACTGTCTTAAACATATTCAAAGAACCAAGGGAAGATGTGGAGAGAGTCAAGAAAACAATCTATGAACAAAATGGCAATATCAATGAAGAAATAGAAAACATAAAAAGACATCAAGAATAAATTCTGGAGAAAAATAGCTATAGAATATACACAAAAAGAAATGAGAAAGGAATTTAAATATTTCGCTACAAAAAATCAACTAAGAAAGAAGATAGTGATGCAGAAAATAAAGGACAAAAAGCTAGACGTTATATGGAGACAAATAGCAAAGTGGCAGAAGTCAGTCCTTCCTCATCAGTAGTCACTTTAAGTGTAAATGGATCAAACTATTCAATCCTTTGGCCAGAGTGAATATAAAACCATGATCCAGCTACATGCTGTTTATAAGAGACTGTCTTTAGATTCAACACAAACAGGTTGAAAGATGGAAAAAGATATTCCAAAAGGGAGCAGGGGTGGCTGTACTAATATCAGACAAAATGAACTTTAAATTTTAAAAAAGCTCACAAGAGACAAAGACGGACATTATGCTAAGTAGAATAAGCCAGTCACAAAAAGACAAGGGCTGTATGATTCCACTTACATAAGGCACTTAGAGTCGCCAAAACCACAGAGACGGAAGGTAGAAGGGTGGTTGCCAGGGGCTGGGCAAGGAGGGAATGAGGATGAACAGGTATAGAGTTTCAGATTTTCGAGAGGAAAAGAGTTCCGGAGGTGGATGGATAACAGTATGCATGTATGTAATACCACTGAACTGTACACTTAAAATAGTGAGGATGGTAAATCTTATGTGTATTTTACCACAATAAAAAAATTTGAAAAAAATACACATCTAACTTTTCAAAGTCTACTTACACTTGACAGTTAAACCTAAGTTAGAAAACTTACAACCTTTAATCATCCCACCTTGACCTTCCTGTTACGTTCTCATATGTATTGCATCTGCATACATGGAAAACTACAGAGATAAGATTTTAATTTTTGCTTTCAATAGTCATACATATCTTAAAGAACTCAAGAGTGGGAAAAAGTTTCCAATATTTGTTTAGGTATTTACCATTTTTGTTGCCCTTCCTTCATTCCCAAAGTCCCGGCTTCCTCTGGCATCATGTCCCTTTGGCCTGAAGAACTTCTGTTAGCATTTTTTTTAGAGCAGGGGAGCTGATGATGAATTCTTTTAGTTTTTCTTCATCTGAGAATGCCTTTATTTTGTCTTCATTCCTGAATGATATTTTTGCTGGATTTAGAATTCTGAGTTGACAGTTATTTTCTTTTTATCATTATTATTATTTCAGAATATTACAGGGGGTACAAACGCTTTGGTTACGTATATAGCCTTCGCACTGTGAAGTTGGAGCTACAAGCGTGCCCAACCCCCAGACATTATGCAGCCGATCTATTAGGTGTGAATTTACCCATCCCCTATGAATGTTACTCCCATGTGTGCACATAAGTGTTGATCAATTAGTACCAATTTGATGGTGAGTACATGTGGTACTTGTTTTTCCATTCTTGTGATACTTCACTTAGAAGAATGGGCTCCATCTCCATACAGGATAAGTACAAGGAGTATTGGACAGTTCTTTTCTTCAACCACTGAAAACATTATTTCACTGGTATCTGTAGTTTCTGGAGAGAGATCACAGTTATTTGAATTATGTTTCCTGTACACAATATGTCATTTTTGTATGGCTGCTTTCAAGATTTTGTTTTCATTATCTTTGGTTGTAAGCAGTTGGATTATGATGTATCTAAGAATTTTTTAAATAGTTTAGTTTATCTAGGGTTCACTGAGCTTCTTAAATCTGATGTCTTTCACCAAATTTGGGAAATTTAGGGCCATAATTTCTTTAAATATTTTTCTGTCCCATTATTCTTTTCTCTCGTTCTTGGACTTTAGTAAAATATTTGTTAGTCCTTCTGATATTGTCCCTGGGTCTCTTTTCATTTATTTTCAGAATTTTCTGTCTTATTCATATTGGATAAGATTTCCTAAATCCTCTTCCATCATGTCTAGCATGCTATTGATTCCACCTAGTGAGTCTTTATTTTATATATTGTATTTTTAAATTCTAACATTTTCCCTTGCTTCTCTTTTATAATTTCTATTTCTCTGATGGGAACTCCTATATTTTCTTTCATTTCAAGGTTTTTGTGGGGTTTTTTTCCTTATGGAGTATAGTTTTTATAGATACTTTAAAGTCTTTGTCTGATAATCCCAATATCTGGTTCGTCTTGGGGTTGGCATCTGTTTGTTGCTTTTCCCTCGAGAAATGGTCATAATTGGCCAATAGCCAATAAAGAGAGACCCATTCTCTTCCCTCACTGTCATGCCCTGCTCCATAACATGGAAAGATCCCCAACCATTCTTGTATCGGTGGGGATGAATTGGGAAAAAATCCTTTGTTTGTTTGTTTTCTTCTGCTCCCCATTTGCTCTTCCCCATGAGAGAACGGTGAGAACCCGGCATTCTTTGGTCTCTGTTTCTCTCCTGGTTGGTTGCAAAGTGCTGAGTTTAACTGCTCATACTGGGCCCCATGACTCAGCTCTCTGAATTGTAATTCTTTGGGCTCCTTGGGGCACAAGGCAGCTGACGTCCTCCGTGGCTGGGTGAGTGTACCCGACCCCACTCCTTCGACTGCAGGTCCCCGCCTCCAGACTGCAGGGCGGGGGCAGACAGAGAGTCCATTGCAACAGCAGGTGTAGCCTGTAGTCTTCAGTATCGCCTGACAGCAATTAAGTGAACACTGTGTGTTAATTTCCTCTGGGATCTGTGCCGAGTTGTCTGGTTTGAAATCTGGAGGCAAGGAGGAGGCGTGATTAGGCTCACACAGAACCGCCAACAGCCAGCATCAGCCTTGGTGGAGAATCCTTAGCGGTTGCTAAGAGGGCACTGGAAAAAAGGACATGTGCTGCAGTCATCAGGAAGATAACAGTGATTGTCACACATCCCCTGCGACATGCAGATACTGTATCTGTGCCCAGGACCGACCTCTAAGGAAAGCACTGTCACCTCCACTTTGTCTGGAGGACGCAGACAGAGTGGTTAGTGACTTGGGAAGGCTCAGATTCAGGCCTTGAACTCAGAGCCAGGGATCAGTGCTGACCTGTGTCTCCCATGCTCTCCCGACAGCACCTCTGCTGTTTACCTCCAGCTGCTCAAAGCAGCACCCATGAAACAGAGATGATAGGTATAAATACTAGAAAAGCAGAGGAAGAATATGTGTGGACAATTTCTTTGTACGATAGCAAATCCAAGACAGTTAAGTGAAAGAAAGGCGCGAATTGGTGTTTAAATCCTCCTTTGTCCTTCGTCATGACGGACGAAATGGCAAGAAGCAATAGACGCTGTCAGGTTTTCCTCAGTTTGCCCAGGTCCCAGCAGAAGCATCAACGTGCTCATCACATTCCTCACAAGTTCAACTAATGTCCCCAGAGAATCATTTAAGCCCCGCGTCTCTAAGGGAAGCACGTAGCCACATACACAGATACAGATGCGAATCGTTTTTCCAGAGCTACCTGACTCTGTTTTCCGTATGGAGAAGAACAAGCACGACATTCAGTCTCAGATGTCTGTGTCCGTGGTCTAGTTGTATCTAGCACAATGCTCAGCAAATCTTCAAATATAAGAGTTGAGTGAATTAAATTGCTGGAATCATATTTCATTTAACAGATCCCTGTAAGGGAAGAAAAAGAGCATTTCTAGGACCTTCCAGCTCATGTTTTATGTAGACATTGGCGTCTGCACAAGTGCTTGGCTCATTACGGTTCCAGCAGAATACAGGTGCTGCTTTTTATCTGTGGATGTTGGTTTTTCATTTCACGTTTTATTACCTCCTTATGTTTGTGGCTCCAGAAAGCAGGTCCAGGACACCTGGGTGAGAGAAAAAGCTGCTTGTGGGAAAGAGGCAGGGAGAGTCGTGCTCAGAGGAGCACGGCCGGTCATCCTGGCAGACCGGGGACCTGTCGCGCTCCCCGGGGGCTCACACCGCGTCTCCGCAGCACCCGCCCCGCACGGCGAGTCGTCTGTGTAGGATTTTGGTCCCACTCACATGCTGAAGAACTGGAATCGGGCTCTCATCTCATGAAAGTTCGTACGCATCACCTTGCTAGAGGCACCCCTGCCCTAGCGAGGCTGGAGAAAACGGACGCAGCTGCACGGAAGCCAGCAGGAGGGGCAGGGCCTGGCGCCGGACATCGGGGCTTCAGTCTTGCTTCGGTCTCACCGCGGGACGTGCGCGGTCGTGGAGCGCGATCGCTCGCTTTCCAATCTGTGGAGTTTCCACTTCAGGGGAGAGCTCAAATTATCATGTTACAAATCACTTACGTCCCCGTGTTCCTTATGTTGCCCCTGAAAGCAGAAAATTCTAGCCTGGCAAGAGGTCTGAAACCCGGCGGGCGGAGACTGGGTGTTCAGTCTGTTCCGTCGGAAAGAACTCAACGTTCCCGGGCAAAAGGAGTCAAAGAGCACCCCGGCCTTCTCCGACACTTCTCGCTTCGCCGTCCGCTCATCACCGGTCACAGCCATGCGACAGGCACTGTGCCACGCACCGGGGACACAGCGGTGAGCGGGATGCTGTGTGAGTCCGGCCGAGGGATGAGTCGATGCCAGCAGGGGCAGGGGTGCGGCGGGCGCTCGGCCCCCGGCAGAGTCCAGCAGGTCTTCAGCCCGGGCCTCAAAGCACAGAGCGTCACGTCTGTCCTGGTGGCTCCTATTGTGGAGGACTGTGCACGCGCGAGGCGCCTTGCTTGCCGGATGGATCTCGAATCCTTTCCGTAGCCCTCTAGCTCCCACCAGTGCTGGGGATAGAAGCCCCACCCCCACCCTATCCCCACCCCCCGCATTCTGCCTCTGTCCTGGGCTGGGCCAAGTGCCCCTCTGTCCCAGCCTCCTCCATCGCTGCGCTGCTATTTCATTGAAATCAATTGGTTTCGCATCTTTCTTTTCCCCTAAACTATAAGCCACGGAGGGCTCTGGACCCTGGTATTTGGCACAGTGTTGGCATACATAAGGCATGTAATAATTTTTTGTAGAACTGCTCATGAAAATTATATATTAAAAATAGCATAATATTATTTACTATTCATTTAAATGCTTAGTCTGTAAATTATATAATTAATATATAAATAATATATTTGGATGTTATTATGCTATTCTATCGATATAATTATTACTATTTGGAGATCCAACTCCTGAGAACCCTTGCGAAGCTTCAGGCATCCATCATGCCTCTTGGCTCTCTGAGTAGAATTTGACTCCTTTGATAATTATCTGTTTCTTTGGATGGGACACAGCACAGCGGATTCACTTCAGCCAGGGGAGCGCAGGAAATGCCACCAGCTTTGTCTGGCAACCACAGCAAGCTGGGAGGCGCTGGAGGGGAGAGAACAGTGCCATCCACCCGCAAAGCCCACTCCCTCTGCCCGCCGGGGACTGGGAGGGACCCTTCCCGTTTTCAGAATCTCCTGGTCCTCCCGGGACCCCTGGGTCCAAGGAGGTGTCATGAGGACTGTCCTTCTCGAGATGGGGCAGCTGGTTGCCCCCCTTCACCCCGAGTATGTGTCACAGCTGGTCCCCTGTGTCCCTTTGCCAAGATGGGAAACATCCAACATCTGCCATGCACATAATGTGTGCGTATGCTGCTTAGAATTGTCTGTTTCTACAACAAATGCTTTTATAATAAAACTGAAATGCCAGAAAAAGAGAGACAACCTACTTTAAGGTCACTGCTGCCTCCAAACAAGGGCATTTAAAAATAACCCCCAATCTGCCACATGCTCACAACTCTCGTTGCGCCAGCTAAACAGCAGACCTAGTGCCACCAGGACGGCTGCGTGGAAGGTGTGTGTGTGTGTGTCTGTGTGTGTGTGTGCGTGTTACTGAGGAGATGAGGGAAGCAATGCTCACAACAGTGCAGGCATCTGGCTTGCGGGGCCACCGCGCTGCTGTCTGCACAAGGGCACGTGGTTGACCCTGCTGGGCCAGTTCTAGTGTCTGTTCCCGGCTAAGGTGAAAGGGCTCCAGGCCTGACCTGGAAGTGCATTGTAGGAAGTGAAGCTCACCTGGATGGCACAGATGCCAGGGTGTGACATTAGGTCGACACTGGGTAGATCCTCCAGGGAACATTGAGTCTCTTACCTCCGGGAGCTGCTCCGGCAACACTGACAGACAGAACTACAGATTTTTGCAGCAGAACTTTAGGGATGAACTTTTCCAGTAGTTTCTGAGCTGTGCTCACAGATCCCTGGTGGTTCTGGGTCAGATCTTCAGTCCTTCGCTTACACTGGTGCATTGTGTCTATTGCTCCAAGTGTGGCCTCTCCCAGGCCTGTTGCATGTGACTGGGAATCGCATTCTGAAATAGAGGACAGAATCTGTTGTGGGCTCCCTGTAAGTCCCCAGGCCAGGGCACACCGTGGCCCGGCACCCTGGAACATCTCCTTGGGACAAATATCCTGCCTGGCTGTGGGCAAGGCTCACCCTGCAGCAGCACCGTGTGCTCTGGTTTACTGGGCAGAGCTTGCAGACACCAGGAGCCAGAAATCCATCCCTGCTTCTCAAGAGTGTCCTGAAAGGCCCCAGGGAATTAGGGCTGGAATCTTCCTGAGCAGGGGATCTAACTCCTGTTCTGCATCTCTTTCTGAGGGGCCAGTCGCAGAGCCAGCAATGGGACCAGAGGAGGCGTCTTTCCCAACAGCCGCTTTCCCCTCTGCCAATCACAGCACAGACAGAACGTGAGTCCCACTCCACTCAGGGTCACGCCAGGGACCCCATCCCTGAGGGAGGGGAGGGGAAGAGCAGGGGAGGGGGAAGGGGTCTCCCTCTAGTTTTTCACTCCACTGTTTTTTACCGCCTGGGGCACTGTTCCAGTTCTGCCCAGTGTAGGTCATGGGAGCCCTTAAATCCCTGAAAGGCTAAACATCACAGGGTAAGTCCCCTTACCAAGTGCACACTTTGTGCCAGGGACCACACCAGGTAGCTAATGTCCATCAGCCAACTTACCCTCTCACACAGGTGAGGCAGGCATTACATCTGCATTTCAGAAATGAGAAAACTAAGGTTCAGAAAGTTTAGGATCCTGCCCCAAATCTGGTCTTTAACACAAAGTCTGTGTAACTTCAAAGTCTGTCCTCTTCACTCTGAGGACAGTCCCACGACAGTGGGAAAAATGCAAAGCAAGTGGCACTTGTCCCAGGCAGCCTGCTGCAGCCCTGCGTGTGAGGTCCCTCTAGCCCTGGTGGCCGCCTTCCCACACACACATGTCCACGGGACCACCCCCCTCTCCTGCCTCCTGTGCTCGCACGTCCACACCAAGTGCCTTGGTTTCCTCCAACTCCACTTGTAAAATCTCATGATAATGGATCCGCTAAATTCACTCAACCTCCAGTTTTAACAGAAGAAAGCATTTCAGTGGGTACTGTTCCCCCTGCTGTCTGACTCTGAGCAGTGATCAGTTTTAGTGTTGGGGGTTAGGACAATAGAATACGCGTTAGCTTGGAGGCAATCAAACTGCTTCCAGGAGATTTTGGTAACATTTTCCATTGGCGAATTCAGTTCTGTCAAAAGCCATGTACGGAGGGGAGGGGGGTTGTGGAATCCCAACAAATGCTTCCCCTCCTATTATATATAACCACTGGAGACATTAGAGGGCCATTTAGAAAAGACTTTCCCAAGATAAAGTAACATAAGTCAAAACATTCTCCCTCCAGGCATGGCTCCTGTGGTGGAACTGATTGCAAAAAACAGACCCAATTGTTCCCCTCCTTGTATCCAGGCTCTTTGCAGAGGCGCCGGGCTGCCCTCCAGCACAGCCTTCCTCATGCCTCTCCATCCCCATGTTTCCCCGTGTCTCTCTCCCACGACAGTGTAATCCCCTGGAAAACAGCTTTTGGGGAGCTGGAACAGGCCCCAGAGCTCATGTTTTTAAGCCTGATGCATGAATAAACAGATGAATGGAGATTGGCTTCTCTGAATTGGAGAGGTAAGTTGAAGAAGAATCGTTTGGTGGAAAGGCATTTTAAATATAGCATTTAAGAAATTGTCCTGAGTTTTAGGAAGTAATTTTGGGTAAGTTCAGCCTCCGTTTCCTCATCTGTGGAGGTGATCAGAAAACATTAAAGGTCCCTTCTAGCTCTGGTATTCTGTGATTCCTAGTAAACAGCATATAATTGGGTTTGGAGGCCGGTATGGCTCCAGAACAATTCTGAGACGCTGAGGCTGCAGTTGGAGCCCTGCTTGGTGAAGTGGATATTTGTATACATGGTTTTACTCTATAAACACAAGATGCCATGATTACCAGAAAGCTATCAGCTTTTTTAATTGAGACTCTGTGCTTTCGTTCACACTTTCAAGGTTTTAAAAATACTCTCTTGCTTATTTGTTACCTATCAAGACGGAGGCCTGTGCGCTCTTGTGTGGCTGTAACAATGAGTCTCAGGAAGCAAAGATCAACAGAATAAAAAAGTCCAAGGGTTACTGGACTGTTATAGGAACGTGCAAGATACTCTAAAGGAGGAACCTAAAAATTCTGCCTGGACAGGTGCAGACAGCACACAGGACCAGAGGTCGGAGCCCCGCTGACTGAGGGGACCAGGCAGGTGGGGGACCAGGGCACAGTCACCGCAGTGGGGCTGGATGTGAGTCCAGACCTGGATGTGAGACAGATTTCCCAGAGCAGAGATGGCATCAAGCAGTGGGGACTGTAGATAGTAAATCAGCTCCACAGCCCTGATTATTTTTATCCCAAGTTAATTTTAAATGCTCTATTTCTGCAGGAATCAGTGAGACTTCCACGCATCTGCAGCACCAGCTTCTTATTTTTATCTAGCTCTTGGCCTTCTCACAGCCTGTTTGATTTGTTTTTTTCACAGCACCAACCAAAACCTCAGAAAACCACATTTACATCCCAGATGCCTCGGGCAGCATCTTTCCCCAGCTCAAGCACAAGCTTGTTTCTCTGAGGAGGAGGACGTGCATCAGGGTTGTTTTAAAACCTAAGCTTCAGTAACTCAGCCTCCCCCTCTGAATCTCCATTCATTTGAATACTGCCTCTTCCCAGTAAGACCCTCTCCTTCCACCCTACACAAGCCTGCAGAGGCTGGTTACTACAGAGGGAGGGACAGAGGACACAGGCAGGGAGAGACACTCCAGAGCTACAGGTAGCCAGGGGCAGGTGTGCCCAGAGCTTCTCTGTCCTTTCTCCAGGCAGTTCCTTGCCCTGTGATGAGCAGTCGCGTTTCCTTGAGGGTGTCTTATGTGCTTCCTCCAACCACGTCTGTCCTCTCCACTGGACGAAATCTCAGCGCCTTCCACCACGATGTGTGTCTTTGTTTGAAGAATAGGTGACTCCTGCAATTAGGGTGGAGAGCTTAGTAGGTGCTCTCGGCGCAGGTAGAGAAAGATTTCTCTTGCAGAGATTAGGAGGTATAAAAGTGGAAATGTTTATTTTACCTCCTTAGAGGAGAGACAGAGTGAGAGAGAGGAAAGAGGGGGTGCGGGAAGAGAGCAGGGAGAGGTGTGGTATCCCAAAGAAAGAGAAGGGAGGGGCCAGCCCTGAGGCCAAGTGGCTTCCTGATTTTATGGGGACACAAAGAAAGGAAAAAAGTAGCGTTTGCTGTGGGAACCTGCTGCCTCCATTCCTTTTCTTTCTTCTCCGAGGCAAAATGGTAACAGAGGCGGCAGGACGTCAAAGGCCGAGAGTGGGCTCTTCTGCCCTTCCTCGGAGAAGGGATTACCGCAGGAGGCGGGACTCTGCCCCGAGATACAGCTGAAGCCAGAAGCTCGGGGCCTGCTGTTCATTCAGTAACTCCAAGACTGTAAAACGAATTCTAAAAAGAGCAGTTTCTGCAGAATGTAAAGAGAAAGATTTACATTTTCTTTCTGTCTGTGAGGCACTTTCCAGTTGTGGAGACAGACCCTGGAGGGTGCCCGTCAGCTGGGAAGAGAAAGCAGAGAGAGCTTATGGATTAATCTTCAGCTGTGACTGGGGAAATTGTGGGATTAGATATTTTCCCGTGGTATTTCACAAGGCCAACCTTTCACTCCGGCCCAGGGGAGTGCAAACTTGCTGACAATTTTCAGTTAAATTTTAAAAGTTTATTGGAGCCTATTTTGTTGAAGACACTATGTGAGGAACTTTGAGATTATATGTGATTCCTCATTCTTACAAGATTGTGCTGTTGGCTAATTGACTCTGTCTCTGTATGTCTTGAGTTGGTATTTCCAAGACAGAGGGTCCAGATCTGACGCAGGGAGTGGTGGCCCTGGTGGCAGAGCCCGTCCACAGAGTGAGAATCCACGCCCACCCACTCTGAGCAGGGCAGGTTTGCCGACAGGAATGCAGAAGGCCCGGGACCACCCTGAACATTTATGGGCTCGTGACAAGAGCAGAAAGGAAGAGAAACATCCTCATTGTTCTGATTAGAAAGTCAACTTTCATGGAGGAAAGAACATGAAGTTTCAGGGATTTCATCTGACCTGTTGAAAGTGTTGGTTTTATTAGAATACTTTCCTTATTAGTAATTAAGTCTTCACTAAACAATGGGTGGCATCCTGTCTGTAAATTTTCAGTGGGCCATGCTCACCAGAGGTGTGCTAAATTTCATCATTTCAAGTTTTTAAAAATTTAAGCAGACTGTCCCTTTAAAGATTTTCTATTTGCATCTTTTCATCTTTTTCACTTTTCCGAGCTCTGTTTTTGTACATCCTGTACCTGTCACAGTCTCGACTGCACTTAAGTTGATTCAAAGGATTGAAAAACATATATGTAAAATTGTACTCAAAGTGTAAAAAACTTGAATATATTTTCATTAACAGAACTGTAAATTAAAAGGAGTTTGTGTTTTCAAACCAGTTATTTTTGGCCTAAAGTCACCCATGAAAATTTAAAAGCCAATAGGTTACAATTCATGGTTATCTGAAGTATAAGTCAAACTTATTTAAGTAAAGCTTCAAATAATATTTTTGAAAAGGTGATTATATCTTATCAAATATTTTTATAAAAATAGAATTATTTACAGTGCTGGCGTTCATCAGGCATCTAGCTGCCGAAGGTGAGGCTCCTTGTCGTGTCTTGCACATGCTCAGTTCAAGCACTAACAGAGCTGGAGTGTGCAGGACAGTCCCAGCCTCTACCTGAGCCCCAGCTCCCCAGGGTGGGCCCTGGAGGTGAGGAGAAGGGGAAGCAGGCGCTGCCCCTGGGAAATGAGATTAGCTGTGCAAGAGTCAGTTCCATTTACCGCAAGAGGAAGGATCCGATAAGTCAATTCATTTCTCTTTTTTCTTATCTCAAAGCCTCCGCAGCTCGAATCCCGCCTGCACTCTGAACAAGTGGCCTCCTCTGGTGTCACAAATCTTCACAGCAGAGGGATGCAGCAGCCTTTTATCTGAGGCCCTGGGACCAGAGCGTGGAGAAGTGTCTCCCTGGGGCCTGAATGGTGTTAGTCTTGGGAGGAAATGTTTAGGGTTAGGGGAGCTCAGAGTCAGCACAGAGCACTGGCTCCTGGGGGCAGACGTGCTCCTGTTCCTTAATGAGTTTCTATTTTGTCTGTTTGTGACACCCAGGCCCCTCTTGCCCAGGCCTATGAAGAGGATTATCTTGGCCTATCCCAGACAAACGTGGATAAATGTGGTTCTGGCTCTCAAGAGCTGGGCTGAGGGAGGTTTCTAAGTGTAGAAAATCATGCCTGTTACATTCGCAGGGCTGTAAACCTGAAGCTCTTTGCACCTGCATCTATAGGCAGGTGAGCTCCGCCCAGGCTCTGCCCAGCAACGTCAGCAGAGTGATGTCTAGACTGGGCGGAAGGTCTCCCAGAGAGGCCCCTGCCCTGGAGTCAGATACCCTGTGAGATCTAAGAGAAGACAACAACCTGAAAACACCTAGGGCCAGAAATGGCAGCCCGGTGAGGTCTGAGATGTTTTTTTAGGGACTCAGGGATTAGCCATAAACACTTCTGACCTTAGCAAAGGTGGTGGCTGAAGGAAATTACATAAACTCTTCGACTTGAGTGTCTGGCGGCCGGGAATGTTCATGCAATTAAAACCCTCCTGAACTGGGTGCCTGGTTTATTTCTGTGCCTAGCTGCCCACAGCCTTGCTCCTCCGTCCCTCCAGGCTGGACTCAGGGGCAGAGGCTGGAGGGAGCATCATCTGTTCAACCCGGGGTCTTCCGCCTGCCCAGGGAGCCTTCCAGGGAGGGGCCTGGGCTTCATCACATTGGTCCTCACAGCCGTGCGGACACGAAGATGCTTCATAATAAATGTCGCAGGGTACACGACGGATGGCATTTGCACCTGCCCTCTCAAGTCAAAAAACACTGTGGATGCCTCAAACCCACCCTCTCCAGTTCACTGACTCCTGCAATTAATAACGGCACTTGCCACCTTTTACTGAGAACCTGCTGTGCACAGGTCCCTTGCATATGTTACCTCTGGTCCTCACTGAAACCTTACAAGGGAGGTGCTATAACCCTCTGTTTTACGGGAGAAATTGGGGTGCAGGGAAGCTGAGTGACCGGCCCTGGTCACAGCTGCTAAGTTCTAGGCCTGGGATTGACATCGGGTCCATGCAACTCCAAAGCCACTTTCTTCACACACCCTCCCCCGCCCCGTCCAGCTTTGTCTGGTGCTGGTCAAACCACGTCCTGCCTGTCTGACTTCTGGCTTCCGCAGGAAGCCCCGACACAGCAGAGACATCGCGCGCAGGGCCCAGGTCCTGGGGTTGTGCTCCCCTCCCCAGCACCTCTGCAGGTCCCCATGACAAACGCCCACTTGCCCAGTCCTCAGCATCAGCCCCAGCTGAGGTTGGCCAGGCCCCATCGATGTCCTGACTGTCTGGGGCTGGGGCAGCCCCCACTACCCCAGGCCCAACCTGCTGTCCAGCTCCCCACCTCCTCCTGAGCCAGTGACTGAACGCAGCCTTTGCCACTGCCCGCCTCGGAGCACCCGGCACAAAACACACACTCCTCCCCTCCCCTGCCTCACTTCCCAGCGCTGTTCCCCAAAACTGCTCGTCCACAGCCACACTGGGAAGGCAAAGCCAAAAAGGAACAGAAAATCCAACACTTACACACATCTGGGCCAACTCTCCAGGTAGCCACAGCTTCTTAGCATCCTAAGGCAATGAACCAAAGGCAGAAACTGATTTGCTCAAGGTATCATAGAAAATATTTTTAGCACAGTGTCCACTGCGCACACCCCGCACTCTCGCCATCTTAGTCGGTGCGGGCTGTGCTATGCTTTGAAGGTGTCCCCAAAGTTCACATGTTGGAAACTTAATCCCCGCTGCAGCAGTGTTGAGAGGTGGGACCTTTAGGAGGTGACCAGGTCGTGAGGGCTCTGCCCTCCTGGATGGATTAATGTCCTTATCCCAGGAATGGGCACATTCTTTCCAAAGTGGTTGGTTGCAAAAGCAAGTTTGACTCCCACTCAAGTGCATTCTCCCTCCCTCCCGCCTCCCTCGTGCTCTCTTGCCACCCTTCTGCCTCCCACCCTGGGACCGGGCAGCAAGAACAGCCAGAAGCCCTCACCAGATGCAGCCCCTCATCCTGGCACTTCCCAGCCTCCAGACGGTAAGAAATAAATCCCTATTCTTTATAAATTACCCAGTCTCAGGCATTCTGTTGCAGCAGAACAAAACAGAACAAGCCAGGATGCTATAACAAGATAAGCCTGAAAGGCTTAAACAACAAACATTTATTAGTCATAGTTCTGGAAGCTAAAAAGTCCCAGACTAAAGTGCCAGCACTTCCGGCGTCTGGTGAGGGCCTGGTTCCTGGTTTGCAGATGGCGCCTTCTTGCTGTGTCCTCATCTGGCAGAGAGAGCATCTCTCTGGTGTCTCTTCTTACAAGGGCGCTAATCCCTTCACGAGGGCTCCATCCTCCTGACCTAATCACCTCCCAAAGGCCCTAACTCCTGTTACCGTCACGTGGGGGACTCGCTGTTCAGTACATGGATTTTGAGGAGACACGGTCAGCCCACAGCACCCATACACCACACATGTGTTCCCCAGTCAGGAGCTGTAGCCAACCCTAAGCAAAGATGTCCACAGTTTCCTGAAGCAGACCCCGAGCAGAGCAGTCTGCAGTCACGCAACAGTGTGGCTGGAGTCTCTAAATGAGAGCACCTGGAGCTTGGGTGCGGAGCGAAGCAGGTGGCAGACGCAAAAGTCTTCAGTTACGTTCCTCTGATTCTGTTTGAGTATCAGGTCTCCTTTTGACTGAACAAGGCCTGGTAGCATCAGGGCCCTGCGACCTTGACTGGTTAGCACTCTGAGCTAACAAACTCAGCCCCTAAATACAGACAAAAGCAGATGGTGTTGCAAGTGCTTAGTGCGCACAGGGAGGCTTTGCAGGTTGTCTGGCTTTTGAATTGTCACAGCGCAAGGCGGGGTTGTTCAGCAGACAGAAGGCTGTTTATGGATTCGCAAGTTAAGAAGTATGTGTCTCTCAGAGCAGGAAGAGTCCCAGCTCCCTACTGACACCTTCCAAATGGCAACAGAGTAACCCTCAAATTGCAAGCTGTCTCTGGGTCCTGCATCAAATTTCCAGGACTGACTGACAGAGCAACCTGTCACATCTGTCCCTGTCGAGGTGTCCCTGCCTCAGTGAGGGGAGCTGCTCAGTGCAGACGAAAGGCCCCTGTTCAGACTCAGCCTGTCTGGCAGTGCGCAAACCCATCTGCAGATGGGAGGCTGAGTTGCATCTAAGTTCAGCACAAATCTCAAAGCAGATTTTTAAAGCTTAAATTAACATTTAAAAGCTACTTTTATTAAACCACAAATAAAACACTGAGTCCAAATAAAACTAAGTTTTGATAAAGTCTTAATCTTTTCAACTAAATGATGATATATTTAAAAAATCATTTATGTTTTATCCCTACGCAACAGGCAGGTCAGCGTGTTCGATTCTGAGGGTTAAAGGCATGAACGCCAGCAGGGGGAATCCAGGACCTACAACAACGCAGGACGGGCGTGCTGGGTGTTCCGTGTGCTGCAGATACACACACCACCCTCGATCTGCGCCCACCCCGCAGGGCTGTGACCGCATCGCCTGGCTCCTGTGCCATGGCTGCCACTGGACGTGGCCAGTGAACATGGGAGACTGGATTCCCTCGGCCCCATCCACACCTTCATGACACTCCCCGGGGCTGCCCTGGTATTGAGTCATCTGTACCCGATGGAGCCCTGGCACAGGTGGAAAAAACCTAAGCAAGAGCTGTCCCGTGAATTATCTCAACATCCGTCATTCAAGCCTGCAGCCCCCTGCCAGGTAGATTTATTTGATCAGCAAATGTTCACTGAATGCCACCTGAGCCACCTACTACGTGAGGTGCCTCCAAGCAACTCAGAGTGTATACCGGCTCTGTCTTAGGGTGGGTAAGTCCCCAAGGAGGGCTTCCTGGAGGAAGAAACATACATAATCAGGAGTCTGAAGGAGGAATAAAGACACCAAAAAAGAGGGTGAGGAGTGAGCATGTTGCAAGCACAGGGAAGAGAGGGGGCACAGTGCAGGGCAGGACCTGAGCTTATTGCATCAAGGAAGCTGCGGGAGAGATGTGAGGGCTGGCCCAGCAGGTACCCTAAATCACAGCAGGAAACGTGACTTCATACTACAGCAACTGGCAGCCATCGGGGCTCTAAGCCCAGCGGGATGGGATTGGATTTGTGTCTCTAAGGATCTTTCTTCCTGCAGGAAGGGAGCGAATAGGAAGGGAAGGAGGCAGGGAGGTGAGTTAGGAGGCCTTGGAGGGGCCCAGGTGTGTGCATCTCAGACAGTGGTGTGAGGTTGAGAGAAATGGGCGGATCCAAAGGCCCTTGGGAAGCAGACACACCGGCCATCTGGCCTCCTCGGTTCCTTGGTCTCACCCCGATCACGGTCCTGACATTCCCTGATGCCGAGCTGCACACCGGGAGGGCCCTGTGCCTCTGATCTCTGAGTCCGCCCCCCTCTGTGGCCGATCCTTTGCCCTGGGTCCCCAGACCTGCTGCCGAGTCTGTGAAACCCAAACAGGGTCAGACGCATCTGTGCAAGCCCATGAAACTTTTTTAAAAAGTGTTTGCCGTGTGCCAGGATTGGGCTAGGTTCTTGAACATGTTTTCTTGTCTAATCCTCATAATAATTCGAGGACATTTTTATTATTATTCCCATGTTACCAACAAGACACAGGAGGCCCAACCCCCTGAACAGGGTTGCACAGTCACAGAGCGATGCTAGACAGGACACGGACGTGTCTGGCTCGGAAGTCCGTGCTTTTCCAACACACTGCTTTGCATTAAATTTAACTCCCTGTTAAGAGACTCTATTATATAAATGGCGGCGCGTGAATGATTGTGAATTTGGGCGGCCTGGAGCAGAGAGGCTGAAGCAAGACACAAACCTCACCGCCACCCAGCATCAGCAGGCCAGTAGCAGAGCGGTTTCTGTGTGAATCGGCATGGTGACAGATGCCGCCGATTCCGCGTCCCCGCCCCTCTCTGGCCCCGGCCGCCCCCGTGTTCCCTAGTGGCCCACTCTCGTTCGTTCTGAAACCAGTTGACGCCTCACACATTTTGTTCTGCAATTTTAGCACCAGGTCGATTGTTTCACTGTGTTTTAATTTTTTGTCTAGCTCAAAATAAACACGTGGTTAAGAAAATAAAGGAACTGTCTTTGAACACTGTAAAAACGTTGCCATTTAGTGATAAAACTGTGAGCTCCCCAAAGGCAGCACCGGGCCTTCCCCTTCACCGATGCGTGCCCAGCTCCCGGCACGGGGCTCGGGCTCCGGATGATGCTGGACTAAGGGACACCTCACCACCACCTAGCGCCCCCCGTGTCTACAGGAAGGCCGCATTCAGTCATCGCTGCCTTTTAAAAGCTGTCACCTTGCCCTGCAGCCAATGTCCTGGAGAAGCCATCCCCAAGCCCCTCCAAAGAGGGGCTGAACCATTGACCCTCACCCTGCTACGTGCTGACCCCGATTAGCTATCGAGTCTCCCGCCTTTTGATTCACAAATTTTTCTCCCCAGATATGGACTTTGTCATGGAGTTGAATTTTGTCACCCAGTTCCTATGTTGACATTCCAACCCCGACACCTCTGGATGGGAGCTCTTTGGAAATAGGGTCATTGGCTGTACCGAGTCAAGACGATGCCACACTGGAGAGGGTCGGCCCTCATTCAGCATGACTGGCACCCTACGGAAAGATGGCCGGGTGGACAGACAGACATGCTCACAGGGAGATGCTGCTGAAGGCAGGGGCTCTGCTGCCACCAGCCCAGGCACTGCCAGAAGCTGGAAGAGAGGCCTGGAGGCACCTTCAGAGGGAGTGCGGCCCTGTGGACACTTGAGTCTTGGACTTCTAGCCTCCAGGACAGTGGGACAATACCTTTCTCTTGTTTTAGCTGCTCAGTTTGCAGTACTTCATTATGGCAGTCCCAGCCAACCAGCACAGCCTGGGAACCTGGGGACCTGGGGACCGACCGGCCCTGCTTCCTGGGGCTTGCTCTGTGCTTCCCGCCCGCCCGCCTGCTGGCAACTCTGCCTCCTCCCAGCCCCTCTGCCTCTGGCTGCTGGAAGTGGTCTCACCTGGCCCGGCTGCCACACCTGGGCCGTGTCCTGGCAGGGCTGCACTGACATAGAAATACAAGGAAGCTGTCATCCTGTGTGGCATCTGAGTTTAATGTCCTTGCTGGGCATTCCCCTCCAGGTAACCCAGGTGAGGAGGCGGTTGCGGTATGGCTTTCTGGTGGGCACCAGGGCCCCACTCCCCTGTGTGCCACCACTTACTGGCTTTAATAATGGGGGTCCCAGGGGCTGAGGAACTCTGGGGAAAATGACCAGACTTCAGTGGGAGCCTGCAGCCTGTGGCTTCATTTATGACACTCACCAGGTGTCCACACCTTTCCCTCCTCTGATCCAGTCCAGACCGGGCAGTTCTGGACAGGCAGGCGCCGGGAGGAGACGCAGGGTCACTTCGGTGCCCCGACAGGTTCACCAGGATTGGTGGTGCTCTTGCCTGGGGCTGTGCCGATGGATTCTGTAGCGATGGAAGGCAGAGGTGATTCAGACGCTCAGAAACTAGAGCGTCCCACGCTCTTCCGCCTCTGTGTTGTTGTTTAATCAAGTGTCACAGTCGCGATGCTTTCCCTGGCATCCCCGCGGCACCCTCTCCGAGAAAACCCGAGACCTTGTTCCCAGCGGGAGCTCAAGACCCTGACCACGTGCTCATGGATCCGTGATGCAAGGCCAAGGCCGTGACCTGGTGTTCATCTTCAGACGGGCATTATTGGGAGGCTGAGAAGGCAGAGTAGCTGGCAAAGGCGCTCACTGCCTCATCAGCACGGTGTTCGCCCGTAATTAAGAATCGTTAAATGTGAAAGCAGCAGGGCCAGACCCAGAGCTGACTCCCATCCCCTCGGTCTCCCACAAAGGCTCTGACACCTGCGTCTTGGGGTTCAGGATGGTGCTGAAGGCTCCCGTGGGTCCTGCCCAGCAAGGGGACAGAGGAAAGGACTGTGCATCTGACCCTTCTCCTCAAGATCCTCTCCAGGAAGAGAACACAAAACCGCAGGGAGCAGCAGAAGCAACTTGTAAAACAGAGAGGATGAGAAGGTAAGTAAAGATTAAAACCCACTCGAGAAGAGTTCAGCTGTGCTGCAGTCAGTGGCGGGCAGCGAGCACAGGAGCAGGGGGTGCCCACATGCCGGCCGCCACGCGCCCAGCATGCGCAGAGTTCTCGGACACAAGGGGTCTCCGCCCTTGGGAAGCCTCCAGTGGGGCCGAGAAGACGGGTGTGCACACAGAGAGAAGATGGGGGCTGGAAAACACCAAGGGAAGGCAAGAATCAGAGCAGGATCTTCTGTTTGGGCTGGAGTTGGGAGGGGACAGTGGAGCAAGGAGGAGGGAGACACCTGGGGAGCCAGGTCCCCGGACCCAGGAGCCACAGGAGCGCAGACAAATAGTATGAGGGCGCGTGGGTGCGCAGGTGGACAGGTGTGCACTTTGGAATCAGCTAGACCTGTGTGATGATGCAGGTTACTTCACCTCACTATGCCAGTTCCTGCTGTAAAAACCAGGGTAGGCCGGGCGCGGTGGCTCACACCTGCAATCCTAGCATTTTGGGAGGCCGAGGTGGGGGAATCAATTGAGGTCAGGACTTCATTAGAGACTGACCTGAGCAACATGGCAAGACTCCATCTCTACAAAAAATACAAAAATTAGCCAGGGGCGGTAGCAAGTGCCTATAGTCACAGTCACTCGGGAGGCTGAGGCAGGAGGATCACTTAAACCCAGGACTTTGAGGTTGCTGTGAGCTATGATGACACCACTGCATGCTAGCCTGGGCAACAGAGCAAGATCCTATCTAAAAAAAAAAAAAAAAACCAACCAATAAAAACCTTCTAAAATAATTGGCTCAGAGTAAAAAAACAAATGAACGAAAAAAGCCAGGGTAATATCTACTTTGGAAGGGTTGATCTAATAATAAAAACAAAGTTGTATGTTAACAAGAGACTGTATCAGGCCCTCCATCAAGAACAGGTACAAAGAGAAGCTTAAACTCTGCCTGTTTGTCAAAGAAAATATGAGGGTGGTCTATGTCTAACCCTCCCCACCCCCAGCTCCTACCTCCTGGGCTTTCTAGAAAAGGGGTTTCAAGCAAATTCGCCAGGCAGAGTCCCAAGACTCTTTGTGGTGCCTAGCTCGCAGACAACACGGAGTGGGCTTTTCTGGGACTGACTGCTTGTATCGCACACAGAACAAAGTTATTGCAGAGGGAGCGAGTGATGAGTGGTCCTATCCCCTGCCTGATTATTATGTGAGATTTAGAGAGGAAGGAGTTTGTAATCAGATAAAGCAGAGAAACTGACAAAGAAAACTGACGATGTCATGGAACGTTTAACCCCATTGACACAGAGCAGGTCCCCTGCAGAGCTCCACAGTCAAGGGGGGTGGGGGGATGTCCCAGGCTGAGCCGGCACTGGCAGAGCCGGCTTCTGTGCAAGAAAAGAAATGCTCCTACTGGAGCGCGGAGGACCGAGTCCTCTTCCTTTACAGACCCAGACGGAAATGCCAAAGCACTGCACACAATTCGTAAGAAATGGAAAACCCACAACTTTATCTTTACAGTTCTGTGTTTGAAAATACATCCTTTCGCTTACAAAAATATAACAATTAATTCTACAGTTTCTTTGAAAAGAAAAATTGATTACCCACTACTTTCTGTGACCTGAAATTGGTGACAGCTCTTTTGTTGCAAAGTGACATTTCTTAAGAAGCCGCGTGTGAAAGCGTAACAGATGGTAAACAGGTTTTCTTCCTGTCCCAACACATGACTATTACAAAAGGAATTGTGGGGTTTAATACTGTATTTAAAGCCAATTTTGAAAATAGACTAAGTTCCATCTCTCTCATTATTAGTTCTTTTAATCTCAAAAATATACTTTTCTTTGTGAGTTTTTTTTTATTTTGACATTTCTCTGCCTATCTGAAAATAGACAGGCAGAATTCCTACATCAAGAAATACAATTTCATCAGAAATAAAATCTGAACTGACAGTGGCCATAGACAGGGGACACAGATGTCCGTTGGCAGGTCCCAGGAGTGGGTCCACTTGGCCCCATTGCCAAACTTTGGGACTGGGGCTAAGCCACGTCCCTGCAGACCCTCAGTAACGACTCACCTGTCGATGGGGATGAAAATGGTAATACCTGCCCAGTGCGACGTGTGATCTACAGCATGTTATAAACTTATCCTTGTGGTTAGAAAAACAAGACGTCATCTAAGGAGACAGCTCACCAGGGCCTCATCAACTACAAGACCAGGTTTGGTTTCAGCCTCAGATTCAGAAACCTGGTTTTGTTCAGTCTGTTGGGGACACCTCCCACCAACCATGAGAGGGAGACGGTTGGAGAAATCTCCTTCGTGGGGCCCGAGGCCCTGACACCTCCATGAAAGGTATTCTACTTCTGATGGTGTATCGGTCCACCAGGACTCAGTGTGGGAAACAGATACCACCCCAGCTATTTATCTGCTGGGCGGCATCAGTTTTATTTCTTATTAGCTGACAAAGGTATCAATGGCAAATAGCTATTTCTCTCATGGCCTTTTGCAGATTAACAAGTAGACTGTGCATGATTTGGACTGTGCACTGTGGTGTTTAGGACTATGGGTTGGGTGGGGGATATCCCATCATATTGTGTCTTCCCAGGTGTATCAGGAAGTCCAGCAGACTCCTGGGAGTCTACCAGATAACTGAGCACCTGTCGCTAGGAGGTTTTTCTTGTGATTCTAAAAAAACCACAGCTACTTATGTATTCATCATTTTTAGTGTAGGTGGAGAATGGAAGGGAATCTAGGAGAGTACGATGAAAAAGATGGTGAGACTTGCATGAATGGCCTGAATATCGGGACGGGGACTTCCGACTTCCATCCCACAGGTGCTGGGGAGCCACCAAGGGAGGACAAGCACTGAGAGATATGAGAGCTGCTGCTCGTGCAAAAAACCTGTTCACAGAACCCATTGTTGCAGGCCTGCTAGGCATGGCTGCAGATAGTACCAAATTAACACCCTCTCCTGTAAAAGCAAATATTCCACATTCCATTGATCTGAACTTCGAGTAAACTCTTTTATACGTACATGATAAATGGGCTGAGAACAGAAGATAATGAGTTTCAGGGAGGAAGAAAGGAGAACAAAGGATAAAGAGCTGACTTTTAAAATGCACCGCTCTTAAAAGGAGTAAGTTTGGTCCTCAAGCAAAAGTTGAGTAAAAGGCTATGGCTTCACAATTCATAAACAGGATTAAAATGAGCAGAAAATTAGCCAGGGAGCACTTTCTGGATGATAAGTAGGAATGCCCCTGGGGCTACATCTCCAGGTGGGCTAGCTGGGCGGCCAGGCTCAAAGGTGCTCCATAAAAGGTAATGAGATGAACAAATTTTATTTTCCAGAACCTCTCAAGTTAAACATATGCTAGATGTGTTTGAGAGGGGTGTTTTGATAAATCACTCTGGGGACTAATACCCCCAAACGGTATGCCCTGATGTCCTCAGATGTTTGAGAGGTTTCTATCCAAGGAGGTGGTCTTGCTGTCTGCAGAGGCTCCATTTGCCCAGCGACGTATGAGACTGGGGGGGCTGCACTGCCACGGTTTTCAGCAAGGGGACCCTGCCTCCCCAGGGGCTTTTGAAAACATGAGACTAAGGCAGCTACTAGCGTATGGCGGGCAGTGGCCAGGGATGCCGGACACCTGCAATGCGAGGGAAAGTCTCCACTATGAAGAACTGTAGCACTTAGACTCCAACGTCTTGGTCTCTCTCCCAAAGACGTGTAACATGTACTTAAAGAATACTGGCTGCGAGGGCGGACACATGACCCTGCGTGCGTAGGCTAAATCATCGCCTTACACAGGGCATCCGCACGTCTTGCTCTTTACCTAATCATTGCAGAAGGGACACCAAGGGAGATTTTACAGGTCCCTTGCAGCCCAGTGTTGTGAGGTTTCTGCTCTTGCTCAGAGCCAGGGAGAAAAGAATATTCCTTTAGCACGTGGATTTGGACCCAACTGTGGGGTAAAAATCAGGATCACAATAATGGAATAAATGCCGTATCCTGCTTCTCTCTCCACCCACACCTACTATTTTTCTCCTCTCATAGAGGGGAGTCTCTGCAGCCGAATCCCCTGATATCAAACACGTGCCAAAAGGCCACAGGAACCCCCAGAAAGTCACAGTGAAGTCACAGAAAACCACCTCTCGTCACAGCCCAAACTGCTGCTGCTCCCTCCTGTCCTCATCCCCTGCGCCAGCCCTGTACTGCCCGCCGAGGTCTCCACTGTGAGTCCAAACCTGGTATTGCCAGTGCTGCTTATGGAAGATTCTGCAGTCCTCAGGGCATCAAATCAGACTGGGGTCTTTGCCAATTCAGGGAAATACCTTCTCCCTATATCGGTACCCCTCATTCACCGTGATTTTTGTCGAGGCTGCTCTTCCTGGTTTTGCTCACACCCTCCCCGGGCTCCGAGAGGACCAAGTTCATGGAGCCAGGCAGGAGGACACGCGAGGCTAGGGCCCTGCTGTGCCCTGCTGCCCACCTGCTGGCGTCTCCCTTGTGCACGGGGCTCCTTCTCTTGGGCTTGCCCTGGCCCAGGAGACCCTTGTTCTGTCCCACAAAGAGGCACCTGGCAGCCTGCTCCATAAATGGCCACACGAGCCCAGACTTGCCTGAAACTCCTGACAAACACGGGCTGCTGTCAGCCACCCCCCTCCACCCCCGCCTGAGGAGGGATTAGGCGGCATCTAACGGTGTCTCCCCCGGACCTAACTTGCTCTTTGATTTGCTCTTAGATAGAACACGAGACTTTTAGGGACGGGCCACACCACTCAGGCCCCAGAGGACATTTCTACGTGCACTGCGGTGGAAATATGTCAGTTTCTCCCGCCCGGAGGAGCTGTTCACATGCAAGTTCCCAGAGCTCTCAGGCACCTGCGTGATCATCATATGCAGGACAGTGGGTGGGGGTTAGAGTCTGGTTGAGGGGACACGCTTCTGCTGTGACAGTCTGAGGATTCTCTTTGGGGCTGGGGAAGGAACTATCATGTACACTATTAATTTGTGGGTTTTCTAAATTTCAGAATATTCTTCGCTGTGCCCTGTGTCTTCAGAAATAAGGCAGTTCCTTCCTCTGGGTATAGGGAGGGCGCATCTTGGATGAGAGTGCCATGATTGCCAGGTCCAGAGCCGAGAGAGACACACGAAGCTCATGTGTAGCAAAATGCTGTTTTATTTTGAGCATCTGGGTGCAGACAGGTGCAGGCCAAAGAGCGTCTACCCCAAAGGAGGAGAAAGCCTTGGGTTTTATAGAGGGTTTTCCCAGGGGAAGTAAGTAAGTGGGCCAGAACAGCCGCTTGTAATAAATTCTTTTTCAAATAACTAGCTCTGAGGACCCCTGCCCCGGTCACATCCATCCTTCAGCTCTGGCTTAGTCCTTACCAAGACAGCTAGGGAGGGCTAGACTTTGTCCCTATGGCAGGGCGGGGTGGGGAAGGAATGCTGGCTGCAGCTGTCTGTTAGAGCTACAACATCCGGGTACTCTCCAGACTCCTGCAGCTGTTGTTTTATGAGCCTAAGTTTTCCATAAACTGCATTCCGTCCTGGAACAAACCTAACATTATCAGCCCCAGAGGAAGGTCGGAGAATTCCTTTAGGGCTGCCACAGGGGAGAAGGGCAGGTGGGAGGTGGTCAGAGAGTGACCCTCCTCTTCTGCTGCTTCCTCCAGTGCCACGGCCCCATATTCTGGAGGCGCCACTGCTGCTCACACCTGAAGCTCGGTAGGAGTTTGTGGGCAGAGGACGAGGGAGAACACACAAGGGGCAGGGACGGTGGGGGGAAGGCCAGGCCCCCGGATGGCGCAGAAAGGTGCTGAGGGCTGAGGGGTGGGCGGGGTGCTGCCCTCTCAGGGCTCCCTGTGATCAGTGCCTCCTCCCTTCCCTGTTGGTGTTTCACATCCTGCAACCCCTCCTGTGTCTCTCCGCATCATTCTCGTGCACGTAATTCCCAGGAGAGCAGAGAAGGGGCTTCCAGATCTCCGTAGCCCTGCCATTCGCCAGTCCTTGCACGCGGAGACCAGCGCTCAGGGCCTTCTCTGACTAGAGATGAGGTTCATTACCTGCACCCAAACTCAGCAGGAAATGTACAGGAAACTCATAAGAAACACAGAACCTTTTCTGGTAGGCAAACACCGTGACATTCTCTAGGCCAGAAGAGCAGGTTTAGAATCAGTGTCCTCCCTGAGAAGCTAGACTTGCTACAATAAAAACCATCCCAGCCCCGCTCAGAGGTAGAATGAGTAGGGTTGCCTGGCAGGAGGGAGTCTTAGGGGTAAGACAGCCCTGCTCACTGCGGTGATGCGACTCCTCTTTGTGTGCCTGGGAGCAGCACATTCCCCGACTTCAAAAGTGACGGTTGACGTCTTTACAAATGGTACACAATATGGAATCTATGTGAAGAAAAAACAAGCGACACCATCCCTAGTTATTAAAGGGGTGAGGACATTGTTGTGATATGAACACTGTATCTGCCACATCCTGAAAACCAAGGGGGCGCGGTCCCGCGGGGTCCCACACAGCAGCGCCATTCCCCGCGTTAACCTGACACACAGCATCTCTCCAAAGGCACGTGCCTAATTAGAATTCACGAAGAACAGAAATTTCTTCCTGTTTAAAATTATGAAAATGGTCCTATCTAGCCTCCAGGCAATTTATTTGAATTGTAAATTATTAGCAGACGGTGGTGAGTCAAAAAGATGATGTAATCTGCTGCTAGTAAGTTTTGCTTAAACATTAAATGTGCATACAGTGTGTCTTCAAAAAACACATGCTTTTACATAAATTATCTCCAGAAAGACAGTTGAATTAAATGGCAATTTTGAGCAATTCTCCCCAGAAGAAATTTAGTTAGCCTTAACAAGAAACGCTATCTCAATACATGGTAATATTAATCAAATTGATATGCCATTTTACAGCTACATGGTTTTTGTCTTTTCACCATTAACTTTGTTATTTTTATAATGATTAATAAGAATGAGCATTTAGACACTCATCAAGGTACATGAAAAAATTAAAAAATTGTTATAAAGAAAGTTTCTAATGAAACAACGAACAAAAAGCTCACTTCTAACCTAACCGACTGTGACCACACGCAGGGAGGCTCTAGGCCAGCCCTCAGCCCCGGGTTAGCCCCAAACCGCTGGCGCAAAGGAAAAGCCCTGCCCTATCCATTCCCAAGCCTCTCGGGGAGCCGTATTCCCAGCTCAATGGAACGAGAAGGCTCTGGGACATGTTTATCTGGTAGCCAACAAATATTAAGTCCCTAGTACGCGCCAGGCAATATCTTAGGTCCTCGGAACTCGACAGCCCCGCCCTCGCTCAGCTTCAGGTGTATTAGGGAATAGAAATAAGTAAACACGCTGTTGAGAGCTGTTCCAGGGAAACTCCGGGTGTCGGGAGCTCGGAGGAGCAGCGCCTCTCCCAGGCTTGGGGGGCCCAAGGAGGAAGAGGGGCCCCAGGGGTTCTCAGTCTAAGCTGAGAACTGAAGGATGAGATGCATTTAGTGAGGCAAGAAGGGCCAGAGAGAGGGTGTCCCAGGCAGAAGGAATGGCATGAGCAGAGGCCTGGGACACCGTTCATTGAGGGAAAGAAGGAACAGAGGAACCCTGGCCGCTGCCTACGTCCAGCCAAATATCCACGCCATGTGTTTGTAGACTCTGATCTCTTACTTTGGGTCTCCGGGTAACAAGTCAGTGGAATAATCTCTACTGAAACTCTTTTAAAGAACCATCCAAAAAGTAGTGACAGACGTATTTCTGAACAAAATGGATGGAACTGAGTTGAGGTAGATGCTTGGATTAAATAAATACATTTTTACAGAAACAGAGCTGGTGGCTTCCAAAGCTATGTGTTTCTATCCTGAAGTGGAAGCCGCATCTGCTCCCCAAGGCAGGATGGGAGCAGAGTGAGGGAAACACCAGGGACCAGAACCAAGAGGCGCAGACCAGGCCGGCGACACAGGACAGTGACTGCCCAGGGATGCGCACACCCGCCCCCTGCCGAAACGGGGACTTTCAATCGAGGGCAGGCAACCCTCCTAACCTTGTTACTACAGACCCTTCCGAGCCATCACATTCGGTTACACGAAACAGCTGGGAGGTTAACACAAGTGCAAGGATTGCTGAACAGTTAATAAAATCACAGTAAAAGAAGTCAATGACCACAATCAATAATTAATGTAAAATCTGGTTTAATAATGGAGAAAAATGTCAGTGTGCTCGCACCTTTCAAAGTGATGTATTGCTCTTTCTGTTCGACGAGCATTTATTGAGTACCTACTACTTGCCGCTCATGGTTCTGAACGCTGGGGACAGAAAGATGAATGAGACGCAGCCCCGGAGTGAGACCGAAATGCGTCAGCAGAAGCCACCGCACCACGTGACAAGCAGTGAGTGCAGCAGAAGCCCCACAAACAGTGTGGGGAGAAAAAATGTCTTCAAGCCATGTGTTCTGTTTTCTCTTTCTGTTGGCCTATGTCCAGTTTGTTCCTTTCCATCCATCATTTGCCTAAAAATCCTCCCTTGTGGTGGAGAATCGCACCATTTTGTGGCCTAACAGGCCCTTAGAGACCACATGGCTTTGATGCTTTCAGACTATTTGGATCCTAAGGTTTCTTGGCAGAGCCCTGTGGGCATCTGCTGATAAATGCCTGGTGGTTCTGAGCTCCTTCATTCCCCCATTTCACAAAGGTACAGGAGACCTACTTGTCCCAGCCCCAACCTGAGCGGTGAAAATCGGGCAGCGGGCCAAGGATGGGGGTGCAAACGCTCACAGAGGCTCTGCCCGTGTGGCATTTGGAGTCCGTGGGGAAGGGCACCGGTAAGATCATATCACAGTGTGAGCTCACAAGTATGACAAGAGTATGCGGAAGAGCTTCACTGCACAAGAGTGTGTCGAAGAAATACAGATCTGACCCATCAGAAGGTTCTGGAAAGGCTTCCGGGGGACTGAGGGCTGACAAGAGGTCCGAGGGAGGGACGGTTGTGCGTTAGATGGAAGGGGAAGGATTCCAGGGGAGGGGTGGTGCATGCAAATGGCTCAAGGTGGAAGGGATGCAGGTGTCTTCAGAGAAAGACAGAAGGCAGAGGACGGAGCTCAGAGAGCAAGGTGGGGTGTGCAGGGCCCGGGAGCCACACTCTGGGCTCAGGTCTTCATGCTCGGAGCAGCGGCACCCGGAGAAGACGGTTTAACCGGGGAGGAGCGCTGGGCCAGTGAGAGGCTCCCACTTGCCTTGGAAAGCCCTCTCTGGCTGCAGAGTGGACGGCAGCGTGTGGCAGACCCAGGTAGGGGGAAGGGGCTGAGGCAACATCCGAGGTGACCTGGACTCAGGAGCCCGTGGCACAAGAGCAGCTGTGACAGGCACGAATCGCCGCGTGACTCCCAATGCGCAGGCAACGCTCTGTGTATTTTTTTCAAAATTAAACCAGATTTGGCTCCAAGTGGCCACTCACCGTTGGGAGCAAGGACCAACTTGAAGCCAGACTGTATTTGACTGTCGTGGCTCCCCAGCCCACCCCCATCCCTTGGGTCACTCCAGTGCTCACCCAGTCGGGAATAATTGGGGAGGGATGTCAGAGAGGTTTTTCTCTGCTTTCAGGCTATTTTCATCCAGAGAAGACTAAGTATGAACTGTGTCGACTGCCTGATTCCAAACGAATTTGGATCTGCATAACCCAAAATACCAGCCATCTGTTCTCGTCTAAAAGTCAAAACCATAACATCAGGCACTGACACCTGGAAACATTTATTTGAACTCTTTTTGACCACAAAAAATAAATAGAGCACTTGTAGATCCCAGCGTTTTAAGATTCTAGCTTTTCAGTTTCTATAAAATTCGACAATTGCCACTGAAAGAGGACATTCTCTCATCTGTGTAAAATGACCCCAAACAACCCACCTACAAATGTGAGTGCAGTGTCTCTTCCGCAGCTGGGGCCTGGGCTTTTTGTTTTGCCCTTCACAGGCGATTTAAAAACGGAAATCTCTGCTAGGGAGATCAACTCACCCCCACTCCTAAAGCAAGGGGGCCCACAACGCTAGCCAGAGGCCCAGCTGTCCGCCCCACCAGGGGGAGAGGGCAGAGTACCTGCCCACTGCTCAGGCAGGTCCTGTGTCACCCTGCCCACAGCCCAGGCGGGGAGCCCCAGGTGCACCCAGCCACAGCTCCCTTCTGAGCTGTTCCTTCCCCAGAGGGCTGTGTGCATCCCCAACCCCACCTCTGTAAGCTGATGGGACCAAGGATGTGAACCTGTGCGGCCATCACCTGTGCGGGTTGTGCCTTGAACAGGACACTTGGCCTAGAGGGCGATGGGGTCTGAAATCCAGGCTGAGTGTTCAGTTGCCAATACGTGTGTGTTGGTGGGGGGCGCAGCACCTGGGGAAGGGCCCCTTTCTGAATTTGTCCGCTCAGAGATGGGCGAACCTGTGCTCCAAAGGGGAGACTTTTTTTCCAATGTGCCTGCCGGCACTGAAAATGGCCCTGACCCAGAGGATTGAAGGGTTGCTGCAAAGCTCTGCTCAAAGCAGACCCCTCTGTACAGGATGAGGACCAGCCTGGCTGGGCAGAGGATCACAGAGAGTGAGCCTATGAGATGCGGAGACGCAGAGGTTGGCACGCGGACAGGGCGCAGAGAGTGCTGCAGTGAATCAGAGCACGAGGCCACGGCAGAGCAGTGTGGCGAGTCACGGTGGACGTGGGGCCCCGGGCGGGAGCCGTGGGCCCTGCTGCCCAGCGCCGTGGCTGGGTGCCCGGACAGCCGGAGCTGCAGACGCCACCTGGCCTGCCAACTCAAGGCCACTGCACAGCAGTTGTGATTTCCTTTATCCTCTCTTGTATTTTAATAATAAAAGGTAGTGCTTGAGGAAAACTTAGGGTTTTCTTGGTCCTGGCAACCTGAGAGTCCGGGGGGCAGCAGCACGTGACGCAGAGAGTGTGCGGAGAACACTCTCTGCGCAGGAGTGTGCGTGACACCCCCGGGCAGCTCCTCGACCAGGTGTGGAAGGGCTTCGTCACCCCACACATGGCTTCTTGCTGGGGCTTTCTGCTCTACCACGTTCCCCAGCCCATCCTCCCACCCGGTCCCCACCCCTCACTGGGACGGGCCGTGGGGACGTGGCGCTCTGACACCAGAGGAGACGTGACTACTGAGCTACCAAGCCCCTGTTCGAGCAGAATTGCCTGTCTGCAAAAGCTGTCTTCACAGCACTTACCCGGTTGCCACTGTTGTGTCTGTCCATTTGCTCTTCGTCCGCCTCCCCACAGCTTTAAAGGACAGGGGCCTCGGGGTTGTGCACACTACTGTGTTGTGTGTCCTTGTGTCCAGGGTGCTCAGCGATCACTTACTGATCAGACCAAACATGCCTTAATATTATCAGAAGGAGTGTTGCTCTCCGCAAAATAATCACCTCGGTAGGCATTTTTCCCTCAATGTTTTGGGACGAGGCTTTTAGAATTGTCTCCAGAAAATTAATTTGGAGGGTTCATGCGGAAAGGATGACGATGTATTATGCAGCCAACAGTGGACGAAAAACAGGGCTATGTTAACATATGTGAAATCAGCTAAAATCCAGCCATTTAGAGAAATGCTTTCCAGTGGCTGACTCTTGTGTTTTTCATTACCAACATTCTTACTTTTCTGGCCTGTCCATATCCGAGTTTGTTAAAGGTAGAGAACTGATCTCTTGTCCTAAGAGCCAAAGGTTTCTGCCTTATTCAGATGGTCACGTGCACCTGTCATGATGCAGGAAAACTGTATTTCCAAATGTGCTCACATATTTTCTTTCTGATACAAAAAAATTTACTAGCAATAGCAGTACATAGAATCCATATTATGCCTTTATTTCCACTTTTGTTGTCAATTTAATTCTGGAGCCAAGGATGTCCGTACTTGGTGTGGACCTGCTTGGGGTGGCAAAGAGAATCCATCAGCCCTAGAGTCTCCAGACCCGTCTCCTCCCCAAGTCACACGTGGAGCTCTGTAACAAGGACTGCCCAGGTCTATGCAAGTGTAATTTCCACAGTGGGACTGAACCACATCCAGTCGCCCCTTAGCTTGGCTCCGCCCAGGCTTTCCATGTGCTCCCGTGGTCTCTCATGGGAGAGACACAGCTCAGGACACAGCTCTGGGAACTCCAATACTCTAGGGGATCCTTGGCTTTCCCCCAAAGAATTAATTAAGTGGGTTCCAGGTCAGAATAAAACACCTTGACATTGAACCAAAGGCATTGAAGTCCTCTGGAGCAACCTGGGACTCATTTCCTAGCACAAGTTTCACTGAGTGTCAGGGCAGCTGGATATGACATGACACGGAAGCCGTCTCACCCATGGCCTGTTTCACAGGACTGCGAGGCTGGCCCATCAGGGGCTCCCAGGGTGAGGCAGGTTGTGTGGAGCTGATTCCAAAGGAGCAACAAGCTGCACCCTGCTTTCCTGCACCTTTGCCCCAGCAGGAGCTGTGCCTGCAGAGTTGTGCACCTTTGCGATCAGGATCACAGGTCCAGTCCCACTGCAGGACATGCACGAAGTGCAGGGAGCATGGGCCTGAAAACCAGACGCTCTGGGATCCCTTCCCTGGACGCCTGACCTTTGGCCATTTAGACTGTGAACTTTGCCATCTTGACTTTTAGCATCTGTGGTTCCTCAAACCTGCCTGACTCCCCAAGATGTACCCAGTGTCCTAATGCCAGGGACCTCCCTGTCCCCTGGACTCTGCTCTTGATCCTGGCTCCTGACCTGTTAACATCCACTAGCTGGGCAGAGGCTCATGCCACAGAGAGCTGGTAGGAAGGACAGGGTTGCCTCTCAACAATCAGCAGTCCTGTGGAGAAACAAGTCAGGTGAAAGTTTGGGAAGGGGAGTCAGGGACTCTCAAACTGAGCCTGAACTCACAACAGAGGCTAAAATAATCCTCAACTAGTGATGCATTCCAACTTCTAGCAAAAGGCAAAGCAAATGCTATCTTCAGGAAAGCTTCTGCAAACTCCAGTTTAGGCCCACAATCCTCACACAGTTTCAGATCAAGCAATGAGCTCACAGTCCAAGAGAACACACAAGTGAACAAGGCATGTAACTGAAAGAGTTAGCAAAACCAACAGGCAACAGATTTAGATGGCCAAACACTGCAGATACTGGAACTGTCAGATACAGGATATAGAGAAGCCATGTATTAAGGATAAAAGAAATAAAAAAATGCAACCATAAACATTAAACAGCAAGAAATGATTAGGAATAATCAGATGGATTTTAAAAAATTAAAATTCTAGAAGTGAGAAAAAACTACTACATAAGTTTAAATATAATTTCAGTGAATGGATCAAATAACAGATTAAACACAGTTGAAGAGAAAATTATGAACTAGAAGTTATATCCAAAGAAATTACCCAGAATATAGCAGAGAATTAAAGATGTGAAAAACATTAAAGAGATGATAACAGATATGGAATATTGAATGAGAACATCTAAGACATCTAATCAGAATTCCAGAAGGAAAAAATTGAAAAAATGAAGGAGAGACAACATATAAAAAAATGATTTTCCAGAATGGAGGAAAAATGTAAATCCACAAATCTGGGAAGCACAACGTACCCCACCAGGAAAGACAATTAGATACCAACTACTCAGCAACAACAGCAACGGAAATCAGCAGCAGCCTCTCTCCCTCCAGTTCAGACCCAGCCACAGCTCAGAGGACCGGGAGTTGGGAAAATGAGGGGAAGCCTAGTTTGATTTTTAACTTTGCTTGCTCCCCCTCCACTTTTGAGATGGGCCTGGGGAGGGCGCAGGGGTGAGGGTGAAGGGGCTGCCTGTGCTCCCCCTTGTCTGCAGTGCTTCTGTGCCATGGGCTTGCAAGCCCTTGCTTTCCCTTCTGGGGCACTTTTGGAAGCTGCACCCTTGGATGTCCCTGTTGTGCAGTGCCCTAGCTCCTACACTTAGCAAGACACCCGCAGCCTCTTCTGGCTAGGACCCTTTGTCCTGGCAGGAGCCCTCTTGAGCAGGGTCCTTCAGGAGGACCAGGGCCTGATTTCCTGCCACAGGCCACCTACTGTGAGGGCAGCCTGCCCCGGCTGCCTTCTCTTCACTCTGCCCTCACTGGACCCCGCCACACCTCCTTTCAGAAAGATGAGGGAGGAAGACAGATCCCAGTCTCCCTCCTCCTGTGTACCCCAACCCCCCAGGGACACCGTCATGCTCCCACGAGCTGTTCCCACAGTTCGAGCAGTGAGGGATTTGCACAGTGGCCATCTCTGTGGTGCGTTCTCCTGCGGCTCCCAGCCTGGCTCGAGGGGGTGGGAGAAGCCACTGTGCTCTGCCGTGGGGCAGGACCGCATGCACTCTGTGTCCCTGAATGCTTTTCATAGACTTCTCAGCAAAACTCCAGCCTCCTCATCAGGCGGGAGGCAGTAGATACCACACAGACTAGCTGTATTTTAACAACTGCTGCATGATGAGTCCAGAAACTTCCTTTAGAATAAAGAGTTCTTGTCACTCATTTTCCACAGCCTTGAGATGTTAGCCAAGGTTCTGAGAGAACAGATGCATCGGTTTTGTCGTTGGAGACTGATGTAGACAGTGAAGGAGCTGGCCTTAAAATGACTCCGTGTGTGACGCATGTATAGGACAGCTCCCGAGTTCTGCATGGATGCTGACTCACTCTGTGCTTGCGGGCTGAGATTAAACAGCAACCAAAACGCGCAAGCGCACGCCCACTCTGACCCCACACCTACCTTGTATGCATTGGTCGCCGTCATTCGTCCCTGGAAGACTGACACCAGCCCTCACCTTCCCCTCCCCCACCCGCCGACGCTACAAGCCCACGTTGCCTCTGCGTCGCAGAAGGAAACGCCCCGCCTGGTCCTGAGTCATCAGCACCTGGGTGCGCATGCGCCCTTGCACATGCACACACACGTGCGGCGCGCCTGGCGGGGCACGCTTTGTCCCCGCTGGCCACACGCACAACTCCTGGGCCAGCTCAGCTTCTTTTATCATTCACTTCACCCAGCACTTTTGCTTGGAACTCAGCGCCATAGGAAAGCAACACGTATTTGAAGCCTTTTCATCTGGAAAACAAGCGCAGAAGTATATCAAACTATCACGAGGTTTTTCTCATTTCCCAAAGAGAGCTCCGCACCGATAAAACATCCTGCTGTGAGAAACCGGATTTCCTCCTTTACCAGCCGTTTTTGGTGGCTAATTTTCTCTGCCTCCTGGGTAGGCTGAGCAGATCCACAATCTCTTATACAAAACCTTTGAGGCCAGATGTGTTTCAGATTTCAGAAACTTTCAGGTTCCAGGAAGGTAATATAGCACAAATATATTTTATGCAACCTCCCCTCGGCGACAGTGCGAGACAGAACCCCATAATTAAACTCATTACCATTTCTGTAGCAAGGAGAATGAATAGTCACTCTTAGTGTAGTGAATTAAGATCCTATTATATTATAATTTACCTCACATGATTTTGGGTCAGGTTTTGCTACCAAATGAGAAAGAAAGAAAAGAAAAACCTCTCAGGTTTTGGACGTTGGGATTGTAAATGATGGATTGTGGGTATGCATTTCCAATTTCTTTAACTCACAAAATACAGATCGATTATTACATATCTCTTCCTTCCTTTGCTTAAACTATTAGTCTGACATTGGAGCCTTATCCTTGTTCTTTCCCGATCTTAATCATTCTGAAATATCTCAGATATAACTGTCAAAATAGTTTTACTCTCAAATCCTGTAGCTGCAGCCTTTTTCCTGCACAGGGAACATGCAGGTGCAGAGAAACGTGGTCCAGGCTTGGATTTTAGGCTTCTTAAAACAGGTTCGTGTCTTACACAGCTTTGCGGATTCCACAACCTGTGCTGTGCACAAAAAATACAGAGCCTGCGGTGTTGGATGAAGGAACACTGGAAAGGACATTTCAGGCAGTGAGCAGCTGCCTCCCCCTCGCTCATTGGTTAGATCAATGAGAATTATCAAATGGTTCCTAAGCAACCAGTCTCACAAGACTCGATGAGAAATGCTTTCTGGTTGCAGATGACTTTCTGAAGTAGCCCAGAGTTACTTACGACTGTTTATGCTGGGACATAAAATATTCAAAACTCAGTCCAGCGGAATGGAATCAGATGTTTCAAACAGGGACATGAAGTCGTTTTACCCGCCAGGCCACACTGCTTTCACGTCTTGCGCGTGGCCTCGGTTGCCCCGAGTCTCATGCAATTCACTGGAGAATTGCGGATGTCCTCCGCACACCCATGCTCGCCGCGGCGTTGTTCACGATAGTCCAAAGGTTGCGGCAACCCAAGTATCCATGGACAGACCACTGGAAGAACGAAATGGGGTGTATGCATTCCCCATGGTATTCAGCTTTGGAAAGGAAAGAAATTCCAACACATGTTACAACATGGATGAACCTTGAGGACATCACGCTACGTGAAATAAACCAGTCACAAAAATGCAAATCCTGTGTGGTTCCACTTAACACGAGGTGCCTATAGTAATCGAATCCACAGAGACAGACGGTAGAGAGGTGCTGGGCAGGGGCTGGGGGGAGGGGGAGGGGGGTTATTGTTTACTGCATATAGTTTCATCTGCACAAGATGAAAAGCGTTCTGGAAGTGGAGACAGTGACGGCGGCCAAACGATGTGAATGTTTTCACATCACTGTGAAAACACAAACGTAAACATGGTTAAGATGGTAAATGTCATATGTATTTTACAACTAAAAATGAAAACTAAAAAAATTAATTAATAAAAGATAAAAGAAGAAAAGGAAGGAAATCCTGACACAGCTACAACGTGGATGAACCTTGAGGGTGCGGTGCTCAGTGCCGTGAGCCAGACACAAAAAGACAGAGACTCCGCGATCCACTTCCATGAAGTACGTGCAGCAGTCACATTCTCAGGGACAGAAAGTGGAATGGTGGTTCCCAGGGGCCGGGTACAGAAGGGAAGGGAGAGCTGTTTAATGAAGACAGAGTTTCCATTTTGCAAGGTGAAGAGAGTTCTGGCATGGACGGAGGCGATGGCTGCACAGCAATGTGAAATGTGCTTAATGCCACTGAACTGCAGCCTGAAAAATTATTAAAATGGAAAATTTTATGCTATGTATATTTTACCACGTTATAAAAGAAGAATTGCTAATGCTAACGCGGATAACTTGTTTCACAAAAATGCTTTCTGTTTTGAGCACTAACATATCACAAAATGATAGAATAAGGCATTAACACATACCTGAGACTAAAAACCAAGAGAAAAAAATGAAATCAATTACCCCAGCTAAGAAAATCTTCAGTAGTTTTGTACAATTTGTTTCTGTGTGTGAACATTTTAAATTTACAGCAGCGATGAGTTTGGAAAAGGGGAGCTAAGTCTCAGCTCAGAGAAAACTAGGACACGGCGTCATTTATAGAAACAGGTGCAACTGGTTTTATTTGGACTTTTTTCTCAACTATCTTGTTGATAAATAAAAGCAGACACCATGTCAAATGAACCGGGGAACTTTGCTCACAGCTGTCGGCAGATTGCTAAATTCCGTGAAGCTCCAGTCTCCCGCAAGGGTGCGGCGTGGCTCTGACGTCTTGGCCCTGTCGGAACTGCCTGCAACCACGTCTGCACCCACTGCGCGGGCAAACCTAGGAGTGACACTCTGCAAGGCACAAAATCATCTTCCAGCACATCTCTGTGGAGTCAAAGTCAATTGCCGGCCCTTCTCACCGTTCACAGTGGTGGTTCTCAACCTGGGCATTACGTAGAATCACCTGGGGCGTTTTAAATATCCCAGTGCCTGGTTTGAACTCCAGCCCCACAAAACCAGAGTCTGTGGGGCTGGGACCCACGGCTGAGAATCCCTGTTTTAAGGTAGCTCTATAATCCCTTCTACCAGGGGTCCCCAACCGATGGTGAGTTGTATAACTATTTCATTATACACTACAATGTAATAACAATAGATATAAAGAGCACAATACAGGTAATGTGCTGAGTCATCCCAAAACCATCCCTCCCCACTGGTCCGTGGAAAAACTGTCTTCCATGAAAATGGTCCATGGTGCCCAAAAGGTTGGGGACAGCTGCCTGATAGGATATCTGTGAGAGTAATAAAAATGATATAAATGTTGCCCTTAAAAATATTTCCTCTATTTTCTGTTCTCTGGAACAGAACTCTTTCCCCTAAAATCCCACTAATAATCCTGTGAGAATTCCCTATCCCACTCCCATCCTACCTCACTTCTCAAAATAATTGGTTGAGTCATAATCTAATAATTGCCTTCAAGTGAGCAAGTATTTATTACACGCCTACTATCTAGATGCTGAGGTCGATGGGTAAGAAAACGCGCCAGCCCTCCGGGGAGCTCACCTTCCAGAGGAGGCAGACACGTGCCCTTTGGGGCCAGCTCACCCTCTCAGCTGCTGGGACTGTGGCTGCCACGGCCCATAGCTGAGCCCCCCGGGGAGCTGCCTCAGTAGGGGCAGCCTACACCCTGCCACTGGTTGTGGGGAGTGAGTTGCAAAGGCCGGGTCTTCTCACCCCCATTTGGGGCAATACAGAGCTGTGCAGACCCCCATGGGATTACGGCAGAGGCTTCTGTTACAGCTAACCCTCCCCCTGGGCCGTCCGCTTCCCATTTCTCCGACAAGAGTTTCTCCCATTTCTCCAACATGAGTTGACCCCAGTAAACTTCCCGAACGCTAACCCCCATCTAAGACGGTTGCCCAGGGACTGGCACCAACCCGCGGTGCGCACGAGGGGGTTTAGCAGGGACGGGAGCAGGAGGAGAGATGCGGGATGCACGCGGAGGCTCAGCTGGTGGGCTCCGCGTGAGCTGAGAGGGGAGGAGGCATCAAGGATGTCTCCGAGGTGTGGGTCCTGGGAAACGGGGCTGAGGAGGAAGCTACTTTCTGAGATTCAGTGGGAAGAACCGCAGACCGCAGCAATGTTGGTCTGATCCAAAACAAGGCCTTCTAACTGCAGTTTGTAAATCATTCAGTACCCTCCTAATCATAGCTGTTGGGGTTCTTTGTGTTTTAAGCACTGTAGGTACATGAGATACCTTGACTCATTTAATCTTCACTACAAGCCTGCAAGCTCAGGAATGGGAATCCCTGAGATTCCCCCAATCTCCTCACCTCCCACCATTGTCCTCCTCTGGCCTGGGCAACGGGCCGCATGGGCCTTCTGGCCCTTCGAACACCCTGTGACCCCAGGCCCTTTACACACGCTGTCCTCTGCCTGGAGGGCTCTGCCCCAGCCCCACTCACCTCTACTCTTCTTCAGGTGTCACCTCCAAACCCCTTCCTCAAAGCGGCTTCTCTTGTTCTCCCAAGGTTAATCAGGTCAGTTCTCCTGGTCTCACAACACCCTTGAATAGTCCTTTACTGAATAATTCTATGATATATAACATATATTTCTTTTTTATTAACCCTATAACATTTCCTTGTTGATTTACCACAATTATAATTACGTAACTATTTGTGTGATGAATCTCTTCCCTTATATATTTTAAGCTCCATGAAAGCAGGCCTTGCCTTGCTCTGCTCTAGCCCTGTAAGCAGTACCTAGCACATAGTAGGCTCTCAAGAAATATTTGTTGAGTGAATGACGGAAATATTGAGGCTTCGTGAGGTTATAGAATTTTCCCTAGGTTATAAGTCAGTTTGTTGTAGAGCTGGGCTGTGAACCCAGCTCTTTTTGACTCCAAAGGTCAAAATACTTCATAATTTGCTGACTGTGCTTGGGTGGGTTGCCCCATGCAGGCGGCCAATGCACCAGACCTCAAGAAAGCATCCCTCAAACTGGATTAAAATCCCACAGGTTCCTGTAACATGCCCTCTTTTCACTGGAACCCCGTCACATAGCAGCAGGAAAATAATGTCCCTTCCACCCAGGCAATTCTAAAGCAGATTCAAGTTGGCCTGTGTGCCCAACACGGTGGCAGTGGGGCGGGTAGGGACGGGGGCAGGAGGCTGTGAAAACATACGGTCAGCTAGAATGCTCAGAGACCGACACGAGGCTGTTCAGTGGGTTTTTCTAAGTGAGGAAGGATTCACTAGAAAACCCCTTTGATTTCAACCCTCATGGTAAATCTAAAATAATGTCTTAGTCTGTTTCATGCTGCTGTAACATAACACCACAGACCGGGTGGCTTATAAAGAGTGGAAATTTATTTCTTGCAGCCCTGAAGGCTGGGAAGTCCAAAATCCAGAGCCTAGCATCGTGTGAAGACCTTCCTGCTCATCATCCCGTGGTGGAAGGCAGAGGGCAAGAGAGCAAGAAGGGGCCGAACTCGTCCTCCTACCAGGAACCCCCTCCTGCCACAGCAAACTCAGTCCTGAGATGAGGACATCAATCCATTCATGAAGGCAGAACCCACTTTGCCTAGTCACCTCTTAAAGGCCCTACATCTTGACACTGTTACACTGGGAATTAAGGTTCAGGCACAGGCTTTTTGGGGGGACACATTCCAACCATAACAAATGGATTAAAACACTTTCTTGCAATAATAAATTCCCTTTGCTAAAAGAAATCTAATTTTTCAGTGATAATAGGATCTCACGGGGTCCCAGGGCAATGGCTTTGAAGAGCCAATGCTGTAAGAGGCGGAGAATCCGGGCACACAGAAGGGGTCACTCCGGGTCAGCGTGCTAGGGAGTAGTCCGCCTCTTCTAACACTCGGATGGTGAGCTGCCCCATGGTGACAAATCCACGTGGGCCTCTGTCTTCAGATGAAAATGATGGGGATGAACCACATCAGTGGTTTTCATGTTACAGTCACGTACCACGTAATGATGGGGACACGTCGAGGCTGTGTGGGATGGCCTATTGCTCCTAGGCTACATGCACGCCAGCGTACTGAATACCGTAGGCAACTGTAACACAGCAGTAAGTATTTCTGTGTCTAAACATATCTAAGCATATAGGAGGCTATGATGGTTATGATAGGAATTTTTCAGTTCCATTATAATCTTACAGAGCTACTGTCACATATGCAGGCCGTCACTGACTGAAACATTATGCATCGTACGACTGTAGTTTGACACCAAAGTTGAGGTGATAGCTACTCGGAGCATTCATACACACACGCATATAAGTATGTTTACATAGAATTGAAACGAAAGTTTCATAAAAAATGCTTACTCCTTTGTGATGCATTCTTTAATTTAATTTTATTTTCTAAGAAATTTGCTCACTGATCTCATGAGCCACCAGTGGGTCCCAACAGCAGTTTGAAAAACATTCATCAGGTGGTTTCTGAGCACCACTCATGCCCCGGGCTAATCCTCATGGTAGCTTGGGGGTAACCACACACACACACACACACACACACACACACGGTATGGCTCAGGGACTGCCGACCAAGCCACAGGGAGACGACACGGAACCCTTGTCTTTGAGACCTCCGTGCAAGTAAGTGATATAAAATCTGCTGTCTCATTTTCCTTCTGTCCTTGGGGCCTAACCTATATCCAACAAGTGTTAATATGCTGTGGCTGGGAAAGTGGGGCCCACAGCCTGGCTCCTGTCACAGAGGGGAGGGAGCCACAGCGAGCCACCTGTGAGCCACGTATGGCTCTTCTTCCCACCCAAAAAGAAAGACACAGATGCCTCTGTAGGTCAGAAAGTTGAGACTCAGAAAGGAGGACATGATCTTGGTCACTCTCAAGTCGGGGACAAAGCTAGGACCTAAATCCAAAGCTGGGTCTCTTGGCTTCCAGGCTAGTCCTCCGGTATGTATTCCTTGTGCCTGAATGGAAGGAAACCCTCAGATGACACCACTAGTAATGTCTTACTGCTGAGCACTTTGTGGGCACCTATTATGCACCACGACCTGCTCCAAGGGCCTCCCATGCATTAATTAATTGAATTTCAACAAGCAAGACCTGAAAAACTGGCAGTGTTTTTGTCCCTAAGGAGACCTAGTGTGGGCAGTGGGGAGTTTTCACTCCTCCAGGCCTGGAGTTAACTTTGAGTGTACACAGCAAGGGACGGGAAGCAGAATGTGTCTTGTTGAATGAAACCAACAGGGCCTTTCGCCAGCCTCCTCTGAGTGACGGATAAATACATTAGAGAAGGATGTGAATTCAATTGGGCTAATTCAAATTTCATGCCATTTAATTTTAATAGGAAGGATATTGGCCCATAAATAACCCTTTTAAATAGCTGGAATGTGAATATCTGCGATTCAGCGTTGAACTGAAGATATTATTTCAACATCATTTAATCTGATTGGTCTCAGGGGAGACGAAGGAGACATTTTTAGCGGCCATAGAGGAGGCTGAAACGCTAGCAAATCTGAGAACAGCGGAGTAAAGCATCACCCCGCGACCCAGCTTAAACACCTCTGACGCACCCAGGGGCTCAGCCCACAGCGGGCACGTGACCCGTCTCTCTCCCGTCATGAATGTCCTGGGAGCCAGAAGCAGATCACGTGTGACGCTGGCAAGGCCCTCCCCTGACAGTGCTGCCCTTCCTTCCGCTCTCTCACTAGTCAGAGCCCGCGAGGGCAGGAACCGTGTCCTTTGGGCTTTGTCAACGGCATCTAGTCCAATGTGCTTGGATGAACGAGAAAGACTGAAAGGCAGATCCCGGCAGCCCTGGAACCTCTGTTGTCACACACATTCCTCTGCCTTGCAACTTCAGAAGCTTCCAGGTTCACTGACCTCAGCCGGGCCACCCAGCAGACATCATAAAGCAAACCAACTGTAGGCATGGCTGACTTCCACCAGCAGCGGTTCCAAATCAACTCAGGGAGATGCTAAAGAACATTCCAAGGGGGGAGATAGAAAGGGCTCCACGGCTAACAAAGTTTGTGAAGCTCCGGGTTAAAGTCAATGAAATGCTCCTTCCTGGAGGACTTGGTACGCTAGAATGTGCGATAGTTTTTCTAGAAGGACCAGCTTGGCCAGCTTGGCTTCTTCCATTTAGTAGCATGCATTTAGTGTTCCTCCGTGTCTTTTCATGGCTCGATAGTTTATTTCTTATTAAAACTGAGTAATATTCCACCGTCTGGATGTGTCACAGTTTATTTACCCATTCACTTCCCGAAGGGCATCTTGGTTGCTCCCAGGTTTTGGCAAATTTAAATTCTGGATGTATTTCGAAGGCAGAGTCGACAGGATTTCCTGACAGTTTGGATGCCTCGTGAGCAGTGACTCCAAGCAGGATGCCAAGTGCTTGGCCAGTGCAACTGAAAGGAAGGGCCTCACGTGGGTCTCCACTCACTCAGGGAGACGGGGAGCCAACGCACTAGGGATGGTGACAGCAGCAGTCGTCACGATTATGGCCCAAGCCTTGGCTTTGTGCCAGGCTGGGGTGAGTATACTGTGTGCTTTACCCCGTATGATGCACACGCTGGCCCCAGGCAGCAGATGCTGTTAATACTCTCATTTTGCAAATAGAGAGCTGAAGTGAGTTGTTTACTCGCTCCAGGCCACACAGGCCTGCTCATATCTGGCTCCTGAGACAGCAAACATTTATTATATAATAGCAATAATTGGGTTAATGTGAATTTTTCCCTCAACACGAGCCACTCATAACGTGCTGACATAACTGACGTCTTTGAGTGTCTGATGTGGAGGGCGAGGGCCTAAACTAGGGAAAATTCACAGGGCAATTAACGTCACCCCAGGAGGCTCCTCAGGAGGCAGTGGGCTGGCCGTTTCTCCTGGCAACAGCATCCCAACCTGCTGCTACCAGCACGGACATTTCCTAATTTTCATAAAGTGTTGAGCTCGCAGTGCAGGGCTCCGCAAACACTGGCTGTCGGTTCGGAGAGGCGAGGAATGCTCCGAAGTTCCTTAGAAAAAACTGCTTATAATCTGAAATTTTGCCTGTACGTACTCCCTATTGATTTGACAGAAAGTATTAAATCTCTTCTGTGATCCCTTTGAGTGAATACAAAAGCCACATCATCGCGTCCATCAGCGGCTCCCAAAGCCATTCCCCTGACTCGGCTGAGCCGTGGCAGCTTCCACCCATTTGGGAGAAAATGAGAAAGATCAGAACAATGCAGGGAGTTTTCATAAAACCAACTGTATTCGATCTGAAGCACTCTCCTTTTGCCTGAGGTATGTGGTGTGTGCACGCACACTAAAGACGTCCTCTTTGCTGTGAAATGATTACGAAAGCAGCTAGGAGTGTGCTTGCCTAAATGAACTTATTTAGCAAAATAAGGCTGGTCTCTCCTTTCTGCTGTCGCTGCTGCCAGTGGTGAAATTGAGCAATGCACGAAATCCAAATTTCTGGGTGCCGCCAGTCTTACATAATCGATGTAAACTCGGTTGTGTGCAAGCCGCCAGTGTGGAACGTGGAATGAAAGGTAGACGGAGCAGGAGCGAGGATTGGTCAGGTATTATCAGCAAGGGGTGCGCTAACCACCCAGCAGGTTACCCTGGCTGGGAGGGCGCCACCCAGAGACGGAAGCAGAGCACTCGTGATTGTCCTTCGCTGTGGACAAGCCCGTGGCTGGAGCTCTTCCAGTCACACAGCATCACGCCCTGCGTGCATAACTCACAGAAGTGGGGGTGTAAGTTTGGTGTCCCCAAATGTGTGTTGCCGGAGGAGCTGAATAGAAGGGAAGACGGTTGTGTCCTACACAAGCTGGGGCAGGGCCGTGAGCCGGCACCCTGGGACCACCGCGTCCCTCCTCCCCCTCCTTTTCCTCCTCTCGTTTCATTCACCAACCTTTCAAGCCAGCATTTCAAGAGCCACAAAATGGGGACATGCAGAACAATCATGTCTTGGTTAAAACTTATTGATTGCAATCGGCTGCCTAAGCCTCCTAAGATAGTAAAAGAAAATTTAGAAGCAAAATAGCCCATCAGCAAAATCCTCCACTTTCCTACTTTTAGCCACCCTTGGATTATCCTTCTATTTTCTCTTTTAAAGAAGGCAAGTCCAGCAGGTGGGTGCCAGCATTTGAAAACCTCGTCAGAAGGAAAGGCCGTTGCTTTGCTCTCAGGACACATTTCCTCCACGCCACACAGAGTAGTCCAGCAGGTGCGACTAAATGCAGGTCACAAGGAAAGAGCAAGACTGCAAACACATGACTCACAACGCATTAAGTGATAGGTCCCCGAGGACTGCTCCTCTGCAGAGAAGGCGCGTGTTGTCAAGCTGGCCTGCAAAGACGGTCAGCTCTTCTGCTCAAGTACAAAGCATTCCGGTTGCACCAACAGTGCCCCTCGATCCTTAGTGAGGCACAAAAGCCATACCACGCCTGGTCACCGGCTTCTCTCTTTCAGTTTTTGCCCAAACGCAGCGAGAGCATCATAGCCTGCGAAGGCAACATTCCAGAGTCTCTGACCACCGTGTGGGGCAACCCTGAGCTGCCAGCACTGAGCTGTGCCGCTCAAATCCGTGGAAACAGTCTCTGTTGCAAGGCCAAATAAGAACAATCTCTTCTGCTTCCAATTGGACTGCAACTCCAGGAGAACACTTACTTTTTCCTCCCAAACAGGAGTGACTTGGCCTCCACTGGCTTAATTGCTGAAACTTAGATGCCTTGAAGGTGTCCTCCAGTGATTTTGGGAAGTCCCCAAAGAGGTATCTCCAGATGCCCAGGTGAGCTCAGCTTTCCAGTCACTGCGCCTTCAAAAATGCTGTTTGACACTTCCCTGCCGGCCATGCCCTTCGGGACGTTGCTGCCCATCTGCTGGTGCTCAGGTGCTTCTGCTGTTCAGGCTGAGAGAGAGTCTCAGGATTCTACCAAGAGACACAGATACAGGTGCTTCCTCGGCTGTAGCAGATGCCCGTGCCCGGACTCACACAGCCCCCTGCATGTTCCAGCTTTCCCTATCGGCCTTGCCTGTGACCTCCACAAGCCTGCCCTGACAGACGTCGGTCAAAGCCAGTGCAAGCAGCCCAGGATCAGCCACCCTCCCCTGCCTTCTCCTTTGGGTATAGGGCCCGGGCCCCAGCACAGCCAGCAAAAGGCCTTTGATAACATTTGCAACGACATCACCAGGAAAGAACTCCAAAAAGCAGATGTCCAAGGTTTGACTGGGGCGCTATGAGGTTGTAACCAGATTTCAAAACGGAAATTATAATGGAGTCCTAGGGTAGCATAGTGTAATATAAGCCCCTGTCTTTCTGAAAAAAGATGCAAACCCGGGTCTCCAACCACTTGTCTGAGAAGGAGAGACACTGGATGGAGGGATGATTTCCATGTGTCTATTTTAGAGGTCAATATAATGTTAAGTGACACCTGCTCTCTAGGTGGTTTAGTGCAGGGGCCCAGCAGACAGATCCTGGCACCTGACTGCCTGGCTCTGGGGGCAGGGAGAGCCTCACTGTGTGCGCCTCCCTCACCTGCAAACCCGGCACTCGAGGTCCTCTGCCTCAGAGGCTGTTGCGAGGACCACGTTAGGAAGGACTTCAAAATCACACAGCATGGTACTTGGCACACAGTGAGAGCTTAATAAATATCGGGTCCCGCTGTTGGAAACTAGAGGCCTGGCCCTGCCTGGCATGCGGGCAACAGCTGGAGCGGATCTGGAGGCGTGGGCCACACCGCCGGCATGGCCTTCCTGTTGCTGCCGTTACACGGAACCACAGACTTGGGGGCTTAAAACAACACAAATCACCCGGCCGTCGTGCTCCTTGGCATTTACCCAGATGAGCTGAAAATGTCTGTCCACACAAAAACCTGCACACACACGTGTACGGCAGCTTTATTGACGATTCCGAAACTAGGAAGCAGCCGGGAAGCCCTTGAGCAGGTGGGTGGATGAATAAACTGCGCTGCACCAAGACAACGGAATATTAGTCGGTGATAAAAATAAATCAGCCGACGAGCCATGAAAAGACTTGCAGGAAACTTAAATGCGTATACTGAGTGCGAGAAGCCGATCTGAAAAGGCTGCAGGCTGGATGACTCCGACCGTCTGACAGTCTAGGAAAGGAAAGCTATGGAGCCAGTAAGACCAGTGGCTGTCGGGGGCCGGGGGACCGAGGGGGAACAGGCAGAGCACGGGGCTTTTCTAAGGCAGGGAAACTGCTCTGTATGGTGCTGCCCCGGTGGATCCCTCTCACTGTAGGTTTGTCAAAATCCATAGACTACACAACACCAAAAGTGAAACCTAATGAAAACTAAAGGCTTTGGTTAATAACGATGTATCAATTTTTAAAACCCTCAAATTTATTCTGGAGCCTAAAGTGGGCCCACAGACCTGCGTTTCTTCTAGAAGCTACAGGGCAGAATCCGCCTCCGTCCCTGCGCCCCAGCCCCGGCGTCTTTGGAGCCAGCAGCGCAGGTCTCCGCATCTCCGTCTTCCTCTCTCCACATCCCACATCACACCTCTTCCTACTGGTTCTAGTCCTCCTGCCTCCCTCGTAGGAGGACTTCCGTGATTCTCTTTAGGGCCCACCTGGATAATCCGGAACAATCTCCCATCTCCAGGCTCTGAATCACTTTTGCACAGTGTTAACAAAGGCAACAGTCACGGTTTCCTGGACTTAGGACCTGGATCTCTTTGCGGGTCATTATTCTGCCTGCCCTCAGGACCCAGAGGTGGCTGGAGGACTTGGGGAGGGGTGGAGCGGGAGACCCAGGGAGAAGAGGGAGGGGCAGGTGGACGTCTAAGGGGGTAGAACGGTCCCTGCCCACCGTCTACACCACACGCCGCAGGGAGCACAGACTAGACAGCAGCTCAAAATCCAAAGAAAAAGAAAAGCTATTGCTCTGTGCAACCATGTGAATAGAACATTTCTGAAAGTAATACCTCAAGGTACTCTGTCCCCTACCCCCCAGCAAATCTCAAATAAATTCATTAAAAATATTTATATTAACAAAAAGTTCACAGCAGCGCTCTCTGTGAGAGTACAGGTAATATTACACGTTGATTTTACTTGTAGACCCCAAAATTGCTGTAATAAACATGCACTACCTGATAGTCAGAAAAATATATTTTTAAGTAATATATTATAATTAAAAACACAAAAGTCTATTTAGAAATGAAGCAATGTTAGCACTGACAGCAGAGCTCTTCTTTCTCATGCAGAAGCACAGACAACATTGCCTCTGGGGGATTTGTCCTTCCTTCCCTTCTGTCTCTCTCTGATATTTCCACGACGTAGTTTCTTCCCCTATTAAAATGGGAGTTTGGAGGGAATTTAGAAAGGAGAAAGGAGGGTGTGTTGTGAATTTTCATAGACCCCTCACTCCCCTTAAATAGCCACCAGGTTTTGTTTAAACGGAGGATTCACTATTAAAGTGTACTTTTGATCCAACCATCCCTCCACTTTTAGCAATATACCTAATAGAAATGCATACATATGTGCATGATATGACATGCACAGGAATATTCACCATGGTTTTATTCACAATGGCTAAAACCAGAGAACAACTCAGCGTCGACCACCAAGAGATGGATGAAAGAACTGCGGCATATTTGCTGTGATCTGAATGTTGGTATCCCCCCTCCACCAAATTCATATGTTAAAACTTAATCCCCAACGTGATAGTATGAAGAGGTGGGCTTTGGGGAGGTGATCAGGTTATGAGGGCTCTCCCCTATAGGATTAGCGCCCTTATAAAAGCGGACTAAGGGAGCTTGTTTGCTCCTTCCGCCATGTGAAGACACAGAAAGGTGTCATCTATGAGAAATGGCCTCACCAGACTTGAAATCTACCAGCGCCTTGATCTTGAACTTCCCAGCCTCCAGAGCTGTGAGCAATAAAGTTCTGTAGTTTATAAATTACCCAGTTTGGATGCATTTTGGTACAGCAGCCCAAATAAACAAAGACAATATTCATACAATAAGATGCTGCACAGCAATGAGAAAGAATAAACTTCTGCTCCCTGCGATGAATAAATGCATCTCACAGACATAATGTTGCATGAAAGAAGCCAGAAATAAAAGCATGCTCGCTGCACGATTCCATTTATACACATCCCAAACTCGGCGAGCCCAATCTGGGATGTTGTTGCGGAACAGTGATTTCCCTTTAGGGCATAATAACTGGGAGAGGGCAAGAGGGAGGTTCTGGGTGCTGGTAAGGTTTTATTTCTCAAGTTGGATAGTGGTCACCTGGGCATATTAGTTTGGTATATCTTCATCCTACTGCACACTTGTGAAGTATGCACTTGTCTGTATATAAATAAGATAATTACATTTACTGTTAAGATAAAGAAATAAATAACTAACATCAAATTTTAATTTGGGGTCATGTTTTATTCCCAGGTATGATTTAGGCCCTTGGCCGGGCAGACAAAAACACAGTCAATCTGGTTCAGATTAACACACCAACGAGTCAACTCTGTGGAAATGGACTAGTCATCATTAACACAGGCAAGAGGAAAGCTGACTAGCAAAATTTCAGTGTAGACACCGTGTGCTATACACTACTGGCTCAGCTTATAACTTGCTTCAGCCAGTAATCTGGGACAATCTCATGATTTACACATGCATTTACAAGGCGGGACTAATAAATGTGCCCACAGTTTTTAAGTTGCAAAGATGCTATTAATGATTGATCTAGGCACAGAGCCTTTCTCACACAAAACAGGAATTGTTTGCATAGCTTGTAAAAATGCCAAACCATGCTTAAAGATTTACAACTTCTTAAGTTATAAAAAAAGTGACAAAAAAGATAAGTGATGAAAAGGCAATAAATGTCACACATCAAGGACATGTGCTGCCATGTCCTGTACCGAGCCGTGAATAAATCGAGAGGACAGCCTTGCAGACAGCTGCTTTATGGTCCTTGTTACTAAAGCCTGTGCAAACCCTCTGCCCACCTGACTACAAGCTCTAGCAGGTACCTGGGACTTTGAGACACTTTTCCTCTGGGGAGATGCCCATTCGGTGAAGCTCGGATGGACATCCATCGCAGGGCTCTACCCAAGATTTGGACCTGGCTGACTGATCCATTCCATCTTATTAGCTGTGGCCGGGCCAGAGTTCTCTATGGGAATCCACTCACCATCGAGGAAGGTGGGCTCAGGATGCAAGCCCGGGGCTATCTGGAGTCACTATTCATGGCTGCATGGAAGACGCTTGTCTGAGCTAGAAGTTTGAGGCCAGCAAACACAGAGAAGCAAATACACGCAGAAATAAATCAGGGAGGGGCTGACTGCCCAGTGCTGGGCACCTGCTTCCTGTAGCCTCTCTTTCTCCGTGAGCCACTTCAGATTTTTCCCAGCCATGCCAGACAACAAAAATGCCTTTTTTCTTAAGCTAGTTTGAATTGGATTTCTGCTCCTTGGCAACAAAAGTCCTGACAAACACACCAATAAATGTAGAATCGGGAGCACAGGAAAGTCACAAGTAATCACCCGGGGGAAGGGGGAAGGGAACAGAGCAGTGAACACACAGGGCGCCTCGGCTGTCTGGGGGGGCTGAGCATCCACACTGCCATGAGCAGCTGGTTCCTGGGTTCTGCCAGGTGACAGCATTCAAGTCCCAAGTGTAAATTGCCTCAGTTTCTTCCTTTGACTCCTCCCAGGTTTCACTGCAAAAATATGTATACCTCTGCCATCCACCCCAATACCTTCTTCTCTTCCCAAACCCTCAGTTCTCTCGGAGGTTACTAGCCTTGTGCACGCCAGCCCTATGCATTCGCTTGCCCTAAACTGAACCACCAAGGTGGGACTCCTAAAATTTTGGCACGTATGTTGAACCGTATCACAGCTTAACATACTATGTGTATATTAAACAACTGTTCCTATTTCATCACTTTATTCTCAAAACGCTTTGACTCGTCACAAAGGAATTGAGAGGAAGATGCGCATCCCTTCATCCCAGCATTTGCTGCTTGTTGTTACTGCTGATTTGCGTGTGCGCCACCACCAGACCACGCGCGTCTGTGAGCAGAGACCACGTCTTACCGAATTTCTGCACCCAGGCCCAGCCTGGTTCTTGGGGCCTGCAGGCGTCTGATGCCTCCCCACCATGTATAAGCAACACTTAGGACCCCACAGAGCCCTGTGCTTCTCGAACTGTGAGCCCTGACCCGGCAGCCGCAGTGTCACCGGGGAAGAGGTTGCACATGCAGGATCTGGGCCCCTCCCAGAACTACTGATTTGTGAGCTGGGTGGTTTGCATGCTCAGTGAAGTTTGAGAAGCACTGCCTTCCGGGACAAAAGACCCAGAGAAAGAGTCTTCAAGCCTGGTGGGGGACATGACTAGACATACCACAAAAATAAATAAATAAAAATAAAAAAGAACAAAAGAAAGAAAGAAAGAAAGAAGCAGGCAAACGAACCCCAAAACCTATGTGATCCAAAGCAGAATCTGGCATAATTTGTCAAGGCAAAAAGTTCAGACTATTCTGGGAGCAGCGAGAGGTCCCGGATGTTGGGGAATAGATCAATCAGGTCGAAGAGCGTGCCGCGTGGCTGGGAAAGAGAGCGGCAGGTGGGTACCAGAAGTGCAGGTGAGAGGTGAGGAGGGCCTCAACCAGGGAGGTGAGGATGATGAGAGGGGGCATGCAGAGGGAGAGCCAGGCCCCCTGTGGAGTCAGGAGCTGATTGATGGGAGAAGGGGAGGAGAAGGGAGGAGTCAAGGGCGGGTGAGGCTCTGCGCGGGTAGGGCTGGGGCAGCAATGCCAGTGAGCGCCAGGGCGAGGCAGCCCTGTAGGAGGGAGTTCTGGAGATCTTTAAGATCTCCTGGGTGCCTGGGTTTTTGTATCCAGAGGAGTCACGGGCTCATAAAAGCAGGCACACAGCTATCAGGTTCTTAATCTTAGAATCTATTGAGGTGGTAAAATGAAAAAATAAATTAATGGTGCCACTTCAGCACCTAAATGAATTGGGTTTTGGCCAGTTCTGCGGGAAGCTTCTGCAAGAACTCAGTAAATGATTTCCAATTTAAAACACAGCTCAAAGAGCACTTAATAAGTGCAATTTGGTGATGATAACGATGCTGCACATAGCAGCAGCATCTACCCAGTCAAGCGAATGTTTCCAGGGAACGGTAATGATGAACCGGCTCCAGGACGCTGCTGAGGAAGCGGCCCCTTTGCCAAGTGGGCAGCGGCAATTCCAGAGGCGCTGGCTGGGCATTCTGCTGTTTTAAAGATCTGCTCCCTAACCTGCCCCGGCCCCGCACCCAGCTGCTGATCTCACTATCGCCCTAAGCAATTTCTTTTGGCCACAAACGTGGCAGTTTAGGGGAAGGCGTGGAGAAGCCGGGCCCTGGAGACCGAGACTCCCCAGGGAAAGCACAGGAACGAAATAGGTCAGGGGGCTCCCGGGCAGCGCTCCCCTGCCCTGCCTGGTGCAAGCCCTGCGCTGCCAGCCAGGGCGGGGACGCGGGGCGGGACAGCCCGGGCGGGTGACCGTGCAGACCCCGGCTCCAGGCTCTCTCGCCCTCCGCCCGGGGCCGCCCCGCCTGCCCGCCCTCGCGCAGCCCCGACCCGTGGGGGCGCGCGCGGCCTCCCGGGGC